>MU160260.1:12157-94876 GCA_015888305.1 Antheraea pernyi
TCGTTTGTATATCTCAAAAATAAGAAATACAATTATGCACCATTTGAATGAACGTAAGCAAAGATGTTAAACCCGTTTTTATATATCTATTTTTTGGAATGTCAGTTAGAATTTAATTAGCGTATTTGTTTTAGTTTTAGGTATTGCAAATTTATCGATGTATTAATATGTAAAGGATACTCACAGAGTTGATATCCGTAACATAGGACTCCGGGTCGAACTGTTGGTATCTGAAGTACGTAATTCCTAATGCCAGGAGTGGTATCAGACCCAATACGGTGATGGGCGACGGTGCCAAACTCGCCAGCGCTCCTGCCGCTTCCATATTTATTCAAAACCATTTACCTATATATCTACTAATATTTACAAACTACAACAGCTACTAGTCTTAACTCTCCTAATTCCAATCTAATTTCTTTCTCTGCTCTTCCTCTGTTAATATTTTAGGCGTATAATTCCTTATACCTGCTCTCTTTGGTGCGGGAGCATTCAGTTTCGCCGTCTCCGTGTCATTCATATAGCTTTTCAGCGTGTCACTTTTCGACGGTTCCCTCGGGACTTCGTAAAGTTGGTGCTTGTAGCGTTTCTCCTTCGGTATTTTGACCGGTTTGTACACTTCCTTACTGACGACGTCTTTGTAGTAATCGTTTTTGTAAAAAGTCGAACAATAATGCCCGTTCTTCGAGGAGCTATCGGAGCGGGTCTCGTAAGCGCTCGAACCGCTTCTGTAGCCGCTGCTTTCGGTTGATGAGTTAGTGCTCTTGAAACTGTCCGCGCTTCGTCTCAACTTGTGCCGTTTGTAATCGTATTCTTTGTTCTCGTAATCGCTTGTTCCGTAGTCGATGGAGCTTCGGTACTGTACGGGGTCGTCGTATTTCCCCTTGTAACGTCGGACGTGGATGTTAGCGTGTGCGTAGGACTGTTCTTGACCCATAATAACGTGATGCGCGATCGCGCTCCCTTGATATTTGATATCTGTAATATTAAAAAAAAACAAGTATTATTAATATGTTTTGATTGTTTCAGGTAGCGTAATACAATTTTGGAATTGATAATGTACTATAAGTACGTGACTGATGTAAGTATTATTTTTTTAACTGCTTTATGTATATAATACCTTGTAATATGCTGCATAACGATTTTATAGTATCTTTTAAGTTGATGTTAATTCATTATGCTCTATCTAAAATAATTTTACCAATGAATGAAAGTTATACGAAACAAAAATGGGTCAGTTAAGTTACACTAACCCAGCAATTAATAAAACATGAACTCTAATCATATTATACGATTTTAAGTTATTGCGTTTCTAAATAAAATAATTGTACACGTTCCTAGTAACGCATGTCAAATACTTTTAACGTATATTCTTATTTTTGGGATCTTTTTTAATATGCTAAGGATATATTCATATAATTAATTATTCGTATGGTGGATATACGATGATTACAATTAGTAATTAATGTTCTTTCACTGAAAAACAGTGCTCATTCAAAACTTTACATCACTGAGCTTGAAAACGAAAACCTAGATAACTAATAAAGCAGGTCTTTAAACTATGTTACATAGTAGTCCCATATGACAGAATAAGTTAAATAGACTTTTACAACTTTTAATTATTTATAATATTAAGGATTTTAAGCACTGTGAAAGGAAAACTAATAATTTCAATAGACTATCTACATATAAATTTACTTTTATGTAGGTATTTAAATTATATTAGAAGTTTAATTCAGTTACGATATTTAAGGGTTAAAATAAACATTATTATGAGAAAAAGAAAATAAAGTATAATGACAAATTAATTATTATTGATAACGTTAATATATGTATGTACTACCCACTAACGTATTTATACGTAAATATTTTCAGAAATCATAGGCAATTTACATATTTTAAATACAATATGAGAAATGAGAAAATGAGAATAAACAAAATGAGAAAATTTTACAAGAAGTATTAATTTTATGATTAGAGCTTTTTAAAATTTGGCCAAAAACAGCGTCAGATATTCAACTAACAAGTCTGCGATAGTTGACTTGAAAGTGAGCGGAACGAAATCACGAAATTTCATATCCAAACTCATCACTCGCTGTTCAGTCGAGTCAGTTAAGACCCTCCTGATGGCAATTGAGTCACCTTTCGAAGAAGCACTCAACCTTTTGAAGTCAACGTAACTATAGCTTGAACAAAAACCGTATAGCGACATCTAACGGCGCCTGCGATAAACACAACTATTTACGTTCAATGACCTTGGTCGCGTACCGTTACAGATAATATCGACGCGCTGTGTGTCAGGTCCACAAGACGGGTGCTTTATATAAATGGAATAAATTGTAAAAACAAATTATAAACTCGCATTGATTGTCTGTCGGTCAGTGGAACAGATAGGTTTCAACTCGGGACCAACCAGAATATGCGAGGGGAAATTTAACAGGTTCTATGAAACCGTTTGCTTACGAAGTTATGATTAACTAAAACAATTCACCTGTTCTCAAACTTGTACAGTATTGTTTATCTAAATTACTCCAGTATACTTAATATAATTTATGTTACAAATATGTATATAATTATTTATATATTATATAACAGTGTTATGTCTAGAAAGATATATTTTCTTTAAACAATTATGTAATTTGTAGAGATTCTTTTATTCGTCATTACATTATCAGTAGGTAATCTTCTTTATTATGACTGCCATCGTCAAATAGTTAATAATATAACAATATATTGTTTGATAATTTCAATGTTCTAACAAGTTGGTAACCTCTTTTTAGAACTCTCTAGGAAGTCTTGTTACATCTCTGAATCCATTGTCCGTGTTATTATTATTTTACATCCACTTCATTTATGCATAATAACCGAACTTTATTACGGTTGTAGAGTGACGCTGAAGCTATTATTGTTTTCAGCATGAATGGGTCGGCTCGTCCGTGGTAGTACTACCCTCTCATAGAAAACCGACGTAAAGTAACAGTGCTTGCATTGTTGCGTTTCGTGCGGTCAGTGAGACCGCCAAAGGCCCACCTCCCTTCCCCTATCCTCTGCCCCCTCACTCCCTTTTCCCCAAACACAGGCTGGCAACGCGCTTTCGACTCCCTTGGTATTTTTAGTGTCTATGGGTGGTGGTGATCACTTAACATCAGGTGACGCACAAGTTCGTTTGCCGGTTATGACATAAAAAATAAAGAATAGACGTAAAATGTCACCAATATAACAAAGTATAGAGTGAAATGACACAAGATTATGAAAGAAAAGACGTAAAATGTCAACAATATAACAAAGTATAGAGTCAAATAAGACAAGATTATGAATTAAATATAAAAGCCACTACATGACATACTAAGATCACGCAAAAAAAAAAACAATGTTATATTGTTTCTTTAGGCTTGATTTAAAAATAGAACGTTTAAATTATGGTCACCATTTTGTGTTTTGTGAGAAAAGGTAGTGTGGGACACGTCTACTACTGGCATAAACACGACGAATGTACTTTCACTGACAAATTTTAACACCGCAAATTGACGTTCGAATGACTACATTATTCTTCTGTAATGGAATTCCCTTTTGTATGATTTACAATTGCCAGATACTTATTGTGATGTCTAAATTGCGTTTACTACATATTTATTATTAATGAAGTCGGCCATTTTGTTTTTGTAAAAAATAATTTTGTTGTATCCTTCGTTTTATATGGATTGCCTTTTATTTTTTAATTGTAATTTTACTATTATTACTTAATTAATGTTACAATTGTACCGATTCTGAGTTGCCTATGTTATTTTGTATTATTACTGCTTAACTCCTAAGGGAAAGCGTGATGATATGTAATCAAAAGTACATTCGGAGAAATGCTCTATCTACCAGTTTCCAGCTTCACTAATATCGATTAATCCGTTTCGGATAATAACTCGAAAAAACACCATAATTCAATTTCATTTGTATGTATAGTTTGTGAATTAACAGAAGGTATTTCAATTCAATATTTACATACTTTCGATTTCTCTTACAAATCTGTTAAAAAACGTGTATTAATTGATTATGTTGTGTCCGTTTGTAACAGTAGATAATTTTTAGTCTCAGATTTTAACAAATATTAAAAAAACGATGATTTTTTTTTCTTTTCGATCTGACTACGCTATTGACCTGACTACGCTACTTAACAGCTTCACCGGACTACTAAGGCGAGCGCTTAAGGCACTCAGCCGAAAAAACGATGATATTTTTAGAATACATGGCAAATTAAGAAAAAAAAATGATGGTACACAATGTGTACAAAACAATGTTTTTAACGAGATATTATATTACTGCGATAGGTTACATATGTTTCGAGCTTCCGCGAGCCGTACTATGATCGCTATTAACTCCTCCCAAGCAACTGGCAATCTGTTCGAAATATCAAGTAACGCCATATAATTAACGATGGATTTCATCAAAGCAACACCTTCGTCAATCAAAATAATGTTATAATACAATTAACTTATGGGCTTAAATAATAATCTTATGAACTGAAGTTTTGTGTCGAATAACAAGTATCTATAAATAATCGAAGAGTTAGACTATTTTGAATAAAGTATTGTACTTATAAAAGCTGTCTGTTATACTTAACAAAATGAATAGCATAATGGCCAGTACTATGTTAAATCAGAACATCAGCAGTGAATCGATTTGCGTTGAATTACTTTTAAAAATTGCGCGTAAGAACCGTGGAAATGTGGGTTCGTGTTCCATTGTTTTAGAGTCTTTTGTTATTTCAATTTTACGCTTAATTTTGTTAAAAAAATTGCAGTGTCTATACATTTTTTCCTCTTTATTTTATTTAGGGACTTTTACCATTTCTGATATGTTAGTCCCATCGTAACCTATATCTACTTACAAATAAACTCATACATCGACAACTATATATCTACATTTACCGATACTTTTATAATTTTATGAAGTAGTGAAGAAACATGCACTCCAATGCAGAATAATGGTATGGCCTAATCAACCTCAATAGGACTTTCATTATAGGTTTTTACTCCCAAGGATTGAGAAATAAACCGGAATATAAAATACCAGCATAATTTAAATACTAGAAACATCAACAAATTGGTCATTCCATGCTTCAGGCTAAGTCCAAATACAGTTTTTTTTTGGTAATAGTGTTAGGTTTTATAACTATACTTTTATAATTTTAGGGCTGTAACTAGATTGAATTTCAGGTGGGGCAGCATAGGTTACAGGTAAGGCAGAAGTAAAAAAAAAAATATCACAATTGATCTGGCCTCGTAAGTCACAAACTGTGGTATCTACGGAAAAGTTTAAATACATATCGCTACAATATTTATTTTTTTATCTCAAACTATGAAGAAACAATTTAATTCCAATAATTTATCTTCGTTTTTGATGTTTTTAATGTAGGGCATTGCCCCACAATGCCCCCTACTAGCTACGGCCCTGTGTCTGTGTCTAGGCTGAAATGTGCATCTCCTCCTGTGCATCCACTAATAAGTTTTACTACTAATAATAAACTACTAATGTTTTTAAGGTAGGGCATTGCCCCACAATGCCCCCTACTAGCTACGGCCCTGTGTCTGTGTCTAGGCTAGAGAAAAATGTCCACTAAATAACCTGGTGAATAATCTACATAAAAATAATTGTGTCGAAGATAAAAATGCTATTATAATGCTAAGATAATATCTATAAAATATAGAAGTATTTATGTGAATTATTCTTTTAATTAGTGAACACAAATAAGACATAAAATCCTTTCACAAAAAACAAACACTTTTAAAGGAAGCATAATATTAACAAGTTGCGCTTACTCGTTAAATCCTTGAGTTAAATATTTGCACAATCTCCACGCTTTTGAAAGGGTATGTCGTATTTGTCTGTTTCTCGTATGCCTTGATAAATCTGTACACTTTTGTAAATTGTATACATTTTGTAAACAATTATATATGGTCAGTGATAAATGACGTCAGTCAAGATCTGATGATCTTTTCAAATTTTAAGTTCCGAGTACATAAATGTAGCAATAGGTAGTCTTTATAGTTATATATGATAGTGATTATATCTGAAAGAATCTATGTAATAAACGGTTTCATTAGATGTTTTTTTTTTCTGTGAAGGCATTTGTCTAAAGGTCTTGCAGGTATGCAATGTAAAATTATACGGTTTGCACTTTCCGTCGGTTGCCTTTAACAGATATTAAATATGTCCTGTAACAGTTATTCCTGCTTTATTATAAATTAGTTATTATTATTATTAAATTAGTGCCCTCGATTTCATCCGCGTGGAACCGTACTTGCCTACTTTTTTATTTACATTTACTTTTCTGCCGTACTTACGCTGCGTCGTCATTAAAATTACAATAACTTTAAAGACTAAGTTATTCTCGGAGATATCCTTTATGATTTTATTGTGAATCCAGTACTTTAGCAGTGATGCGTGTTCATACAAACTGACAGACAGATAGACAGACAGACATTTCTAAAAATGATTGAAATGTATTTATATATTGTAAAATGTTTATTTATTTATTTATTTTAGGATCGTCAACATGACAATACATTAGTGAGTATATAAAAAGTAGGACTATTGTAACACATTATATATGTAGTCATATTTACAGACAACCACGGCATGCTCCAACAATAAATTAAATATTAATAAAACAAAAGATCAAATTATTTTACATATAAAAAAAAATTACATGATAATACAAAAACGAGAAGATTGAAACAGAAAGAGAAATATAGAAAATACTGAAAAAAATAATCATAACTGTGTTTTGTGAAGAGATTGATATGTCTCTATCGTTGTTTGCTTCCGAGATCTAATAAATACGTTCCATTTTATATTTCTCATTCATGTACTAATTTAGGCTTTTACTCTCCGGTCAACAGAATATCTAGGTCATATAACTCACTCCATAAAACATGCGACATTTACTCAACTAAACGAAATCATTTCAAAACAACGATAGAGACATATCAGTCTCTTCACAAAACTGTGAAAGAAATATTGTTGCAGGTGTCTTGGATTAAGTAATAAAATACATTTCAATAATTTTTAGAGGTCTCTGTTTGTCTGTCTAACTGTCGGTCTGTTTGTTTGAACACGCATCATTGCTAAAGTACTGTGTTCACGATAAAACCCACAAGAAAATCATAAAGCATATCTCCGAGAATAGCTAATCTTTGTTTCACTAAAATCGGTACACTCTATCAAAAGTTATTGTAATTTTAATGACAACTTAGCGTAAGTATGAGCGACAAGTAGATAAGTAAATGGACTTAATACATTCAGATGACTTTATTAATCACTGTTTCTACATGAGGTTACACGCAGACGAAGTCGCGGGCACAGCTAGTACTAAATATATATGTAGTCAAATGTAATCGAAACCTTTCGAGTAGTAGAACGAGGCAGGCACAACGCATACCTCTATCAATCTAAATAAGGGCATTGCATAGGGGCAGGCAGACGCCGTGTCGTTTCAATAAACCCGAGTAGATTATAAAGCGTAATCTAAATTGTAAATTATATAATTTTATAAAAGTTCTTGAACACTGTTATTGATGTCCATACCATCGATCGGAACCCCTTCTCGGGTAAAGGCCTCCTCCAATTTTTTCCAGACCTCATTGTTCTTAGCTTTTTTTAACTTTTTTAACTATATATAACTATGTATAATAATAATTTCCGTGGTGATCGGCGATTTTCTAATACTTGCCTGACTAACTTTCAGCTTCAAATACGATAATTTTATCGCTAGGAACCACTGATATATTCTGATAGGTGCGCTTGAGAGCCATCTATGTTTAACGTATTGGAATTTTAGCTTGTCACTCAACATAAGGTGAGTTTGCGGGCATACACTGAACCTGTAATGTATAGCGAAGTATCGCTGAAGCCTTCCGAAAGACCATTTTAATTAGAACTATTAAGATCTTAGTAAGTATATTAAAATGGCTGTTGGTCCTCAGAGTAGTCCAGACAAGCTGTTAAGACCTTGCTAGGTCAATAGCGTAGGCAAATCGAAAAAAAAAAGTTGGCCTTCATCACTTATATAACTAAGGCTTGAATATGATGTACATTCAAGTCATCACAGGTATAGTTTATAGTTGAGTAGAAGATTGACAGCAACCATCAACATAGTTATTTAAGATTGCAAGAATGTTTGGAAACAGTGCAACGTAAATACATATAAAAGCCTGCATAAACCAACTTAATGTTTATCTATTTTGTAAACTAAGTTTATGTAAGGATTTCAAGTGTTTAATGCAATAGTTATTTAACGTAATTTTTTAGAGATAGTTTAACTGTCAATATAGTAATTGCGTATGAATATATAAGGAAAAATCAGTGCATAAATTACTATTGTTTTCATAATTACCAACGATCATTGTATTAAAATAAACAAAACGTTTTGTAAAACTCCCGTATTTAAAATTCTGAGCGACGTTTGTTCCTGAACTTTAAATTAGGCATTACTATTCGCAATATATGGCATACTATAAATATAGACCGATACCGATAAGTTAAATACGTATTAAATACTTGGTTTAAAAAAGTTTCCTAATAAATGCACCGCGCTCGCCCGATGCAAGTTCGCGTTGTCCTTTTTTCGCAAGTCTAACCTAACGTAACAAAAACAAGACAAAAGAGCAAGATGGCGAACATTCAGCGACCGCAGTGCATTTAATATGAGACCTTTTTATAGCCAGGGTTCAATACGTATTTAACTTTTTTTGTGATAACACCGATAAAGTTTTAAATTTGGTGCCAACGTCATTTTAGTTTAGTAAAAATCTCAATCTTTGCTATATTTGTACGACTGTTGTCTGTCTATGTATGGTGTAGTCCGGTGATGCCAGACCAATACCGTAGGCAGTTCTGCGTTTTAGCGCAAAATAACCATTCCACGCTTACGTATTACCGCCCAACGAAGTAGGCACGGGTCGGCTAGTATTAAATAAAAACATAAGTTCCAATAACATTCTTCGATTATTTAAGGAGGATAGTTTGAAGTGGTTAAGACGGTCATTATATTTTGTAATTTAATGTTAATTTATATGTTAATACAATAAATATATTACTTATTCCTAGACACCTGCAACAATTTTTTCCACGAAAATATAAAAAAGTACAGACACGTGAGATTTACATTCTTATTATATGTGTATATACATAGAAGTTATATTGGACATATAACACCAAAATTAAAACTAAATTAATAATATGCCAGAAAGCAATGGAAAGGAGCATATTAAAAATAAGAAGAAGCCAAAAAGTGAAAAGCGTACAAATAAGACAAAAAACAAAAGTTATAGATGCCTTACAATATGCTCTAAAACAAAAGTGGAGGTGGGCAGGACATATAGCGAGATACGCGGACAAAAGATGGACATTAAAGACTACTATATGGGAAGGACCAAGAGGGAAAAGGAGAAGAGGGCGTCCCAGAAAAAGATGGATAGAGGACATACAAGCGATAGCAGGAAAAGAATGGTTAAAAAAAGCTAAGAACAAAGAGGTCTGGAAAAAATTGGAGGAGGCCTTTACCCGAGAAGGGGTTCCGATCGATGGTATGGACATCAATAACAGTGTTCAAGAACTTTTATAAAATTATATAATTTACAATATTTTTGCTATTATATAAACGTAACTTATCTTAAAAAGCATGTATAGATCGGAAATAAATGGGCTTTATTATTATTATACATAGAAGAAGATGGCTCTATCACTTTACTTTCAAGCTCTTTTTGTCACTATTTATTTCTTCGGTCCATCGGGATATCTTTTACAATTGTACAGATTTACTTGATTTTTTTTATTCCAATGATTATCGTTTATCCTTTGAATGACCAGTAAATATAGAAATAAATCAATTATGGATTTATTTTCTCATATAGCTATAAAAAGAAAAAAAAACATAAATACTTTTTACTAGTGAAGATGCTTCATACCGCTGCCGTTCTAAACTAAGTGGAGCGAGACGACTCCTGTTAATTATTCTTTTTGAACACTTTTGCGTGCGCAGCTAATTCTTTATTTAATATCATAGTGTACGTTTTATTAATTGCTGGGGATTGCTTTAAATGACGATTTTTTTTTGCATCATAGGTTTTAAGGTTTTACCATAATGTTACCTAATATTAAAGAGCTAAGTAGCTTAAATATATAGAGGGAGGTTGGCTCTCGAATTCAACCTAATATTTTGGGGAATTACAACGTAAGCGTTTGTAACGAAATATTGTCACGTCCAGTATTGGAAGAAGTGAAATTAATATATAATTCGGTGGGCATCAGTATAAGTGTCCTTATACTAGAAAGGGATTGCAAGTTTCTGTTTTTAAATATATTATCTTGCCTTTTTCTTTTGCAAGATGTTTGATTGATTGTTGTTAGTTGTATGGATGACGGTAGCTTGTTCTTTTAGAACAAACCTTCGATAAAAATAGATATAAAAAAATGCAATGTATAAATGATTGGAGGCAGATTTTCAACTAGAGAATGGTAGTTAGATGGCATTAGAAAACGCTATACAAAATAATTGATATGAAGTATACACTTGATATGGAGCTAATGAAGATTTAAAATATTGTTAATACTTGGCTTCAAAGAATTCTTTATAGATATTTTTAAAATGTACGTGTTTATTTTCTTTCTAACGTACATATAAATATATTTATTATATTATTTAGCTTTTACTTTAATACCTTTTAAATATTACAATGTTATTATACAGCGTCTATTTTTTTTTTTATATCATAGCAGGCAAACGAACAGGTGGGTCCCACCGTCCATAGAGACTAGCAACACCAGGGGAATCGCAAGTGTGTTGCTAGCCTGTCTTTGATGGAGAGGGGAGTGAGAAGGGGGAAGGGGGATGAGACGTTTATCTACTTTTTTTTCGAACTGTCTACGCTATTGACCTTGTAAGGCTTTAACAGCTTCACCGGGCTACGGGAGGTGGGCCTCCGGCGCTCTCACTGACCGAACGAAACGCAACAATGGAAACACTGTTACTTCATGGGGGTGTTTCTGTAATAACGTCACTTTTACAGTTTTGTCTTTTGTGTTAAAAATTATAATATAGGGGGAATTTGTAAACAATAATTACGTAGTTGAAATTAACTTCTAAAATAATCGTTAACGAACCGGCTAAATGTGTTTAAATGATGGACAATCATTAACGAACGCTTTTGTTGAATAACATCGTGTTTCTGGAATCTTCGTAGTTACTAATGATTCGTAATTATATCGTGTAACAGCTCGCATGTTATGTTTCGGTATTAAAGAACACTTCTGCCTATTGTCGTAATATCGCATAGTTAAAATACTTACAGGACACGCATTCGTCTTTGTATTTTTATCTACCCGCATTCTTTGTTATTCGGTTATTCACACTTTTGTTTACTTTTAACGTTTATATAATTCCTCCAATTTTCAGTTATGTTAGCAAAGTTCTGATTGTTTGAGGATACAGAAGTTTTCTTGACTTTAGTTGTAATTTTATTTATTAGCTTAGCAGAAACATTTGACAGTATTCTTTTTTCTATGGGAGTAATAATTCGATATAATTTTAATCAAATTTACTTGTTTCAATCATTGTTTATTTTAACTTATATAAAAGTACGATACTCATGAAAGAGTTGTAGTTGGTTTACCGAACTTTCCGAGGGATCTTGTAATGTAATTCGGAATTCACGTACTTCGTGATTATATTGAACCTATTAATCTATAGTCTATACTAATATTATAAAGCTGAAGAGTGTGTTTGTTTGGTTGAACGCGCTAATCTCAGGAACTACTGGTCCGATTTGAAAAATTATTTCTGTGTTAGATAGCTAATTTATCGATATACTAGCGGTCCTGATTATAAAAAAAATCCGGGACAATTTATATACCAAAACGTTCCCTATGAATCACTTTATCCACCGATGAAACCCGCATGAAAATCCGTTCAGTAGTTTTTAAGTTTATCGCGAACAGACAGATAGACAGACGCGGTAGGGGACTTTATTTTATACTATGTAAAGATAGGCTATATAGCGGAGCACCAATGAATAATGTTACGAAATAGTTTTTTTTATTTTTGAGAGCTTCCGGTGCTTGTTAACGTTAGCCCAAAGTAACTTTTCCACTCGGGCGAAGTCGCGGTCAGAAGCTACTTTATAATGATTATATTATATTTAACATCCATAACGTTACGCAACATAGAAGATAATAAATGAATAGACTAAACTGTTTATGTACAAAACATTTTTTTTTTAACTATATATAACTATGTATAATAATAATTTCCGTGGTGATCGGCGATTTTCTAATACTTGCCTGACTAACTTTCAGCTTCAAATACGATAATTTTATCGCTAGGAACCACTGATATATTCTGATAGGTGCGCTTGAGAGCCATCTATGTTTAACGTATTGGAATTTTAGCTTGTCACTCAACATAAGGTGAGTTTGCGGGCATACACTGAACCTGTAATGTATAGCGAAGTATCGCTGAAGCCTTCCGAAAGACCATTTTAATTAGAACTATTAAGATCTTAGTAAGTATATTAAAATGGCTGTTGGTCCTCAGAGTAGTCCAGACAAGCTGTTAAGACCTTGCTAGGTCAATAGCGTAGGCAAATCGAAAAAAAAAAGTTGGCCTTCATCACTTATATAACTAAGGCTTGAATATGATGTACATTCAAGTCATCACAGGTATAGTTTATAGTTGAGTAGAAGATTGACAGCAACCATCAACATAGTTATTTAAGATTGCAAGAATGTTTGGAAACAGTGCAACGTAAATACATATAAAAGCCTGCATAAACCAACTTAATGTTTATCTATTTTGTAAACTAAGTTTATGTAAGGATTTCAAGTGTTTAATGTAATAGTTATTTTACGCAATTTTTTTTTGAGATAGTTTAACTGTCAATATAGTAATTGCGTATGAATATAAGGAAAAATCAGTGCATACATTACTATTGTTTTCATAATTACCAGCGATCATTGTATTAAAATTAACAAAGCGTTTTGTAAAACTCCCGTATTAAAAATTCTGAGCGACGTTAGTTCCTGAACTTCAAATTAGGCATTAGTATTCGCAATATATGGCATACTATAAATATAGACTGATACCGTGTTATTACAAAAAAAGTTAAATACGTATTAAATACTTGGTTTAAAAAGTTTGCTAATAAATGCACCGCGCTCGCCCGAGGCAAGTTCGCGTTGTCCTTTTTTCGCAAGTCTAACCTAACGTAACAAAAACAAGACAAAAGAGCAAGATGGCGAACATTCAGCGACCGCAGTGCATTTAATATGAGACCTTTTTATAGCCAGGGTTCAATACGTATTTAACTTTTTTTGTGATAACACCGATAAAGTTTTAAATTTGGTGCCAACGTCATTTTAGTTTAGTAAAAATCTCAATCTTTGCTATATTTGTACGACTGTTGTCTGTCTATGTATGGTGTAGTCCGGTGATGCCAGACCAATACCGTAGGCAGTTAAGAAAAAAAAAGTCGATGTTTTTAAGTTTATAAGTTTATCAAACAAGTATCGTATCAGATAAGTACATGTCGAGGCCGATTCTGCAACTTATGTACTGTTGTCGCCGAACTTTATCTTTGGTTTGTATATTAAACTCTTTGTATTAAACGATATTCAGAGCGGACGAAAGATTGACGAGGACTGCACACATTAAAACCTCATTTACCAATAATGAGGTTAATCACGTATATAACCTATTGCTGTTATCGATGAGTCACATTTAGTGATTACATTTTTGGTTTAAAAAAAATGCCACAATACAGCAATTGA
The DNA here is from genome assembly GCA_015888305.1 of Antheraea pernyi. Classification (NCBI taxonomy): domain Eukaryota; kingdom Metazoa; phylum Arthropoda; class Insecta; order Lepidoptera; family Saturniidae; genus Antheraea; species Antheraea pernyi. Next base: position 25,970 of record MU160260.1, read on the forward strand.
CATATTAACTTACGATAGATTACTTTGAATCATAGGCACTAATATTGATTTTAATGATATGGAAGGAGACAGCAAAACCTAAGGAAACATAAATAATAATAAATAAACAATTATCATTAAGTTTTTGAAAAATGCCGTGACAATGCTTTTTTCAAAATCTAAGCAGTCGCTTCTCTACTCTGTGGTATTTTTAAAAACATGTACAGGGCCGTTCAAATAATACGTAATCAGAATTTTTACAATTTGGACCACTCGAATAACATTCTCGATACAATCTTAAAAGTTCAAGAAGTTACTGTTGTTGTTGCCACTCATTCAAATAATTATTAATCCTAATATAGAAGACGAATAATATGTAGTCATCGTTATAATCGTTTCATAGTCCTTAGACTGACGTGTGTCAGACTACATCCCGATCGTGTCTTGCATAATAAAACCCTTCATTAATTCATCGTGAATAATTGTAAACTTTATTTGGAACGTCCACTACACCAAGTAGGACATCGGTTTCATTTCTAACAGCCTACGTGCGCTCTAGACCGTCTGTTACGTTGACTTAACGTTCCACGTTCCGATATAAAATGCTATATCGACGGCATAAAGTTGATTATCAAACGGCACGAGGAATTCGTCTCCAGGTGCTTCTATACCGCGGCCGGTGTGATCGATTCCATGTCGGAGAAAGCTGAGAATCGCTTAGCTCTGTTTGTTTGACTTAATGGTTAACTAGCCACTGCGCGTATTGTGGCGTAACCCAAAATTATGGAAGACACTCTCAATTTCTATCGTCACTTGCATTTTTAGGGCGTCTATGAGTTATATAATTGTTGTAAGTGTAATAATTAGATGTGCTTAATAAACTCTATACTTTTTTCGAAATCGATCTATATACGAAATATCGATTTTATATTATAACTAGCTGTTCTCGCGACATCGCGTGGAATAGTTACAAAAGGAAAAAACGACTTTAAACATTCTTTATCGATGCTCCGTTCCTATTGGTATTATCGTGATTATATATAGCCTATAAACCTTACTCAACAAATAAGTTATATAACACTGAAAGGATTTTTCAAATCGGACCAGTAGTTCCTGAGATTAACGCGTTTAACCGAACAAACCTTGGAGTCCGGTGAAGACCTTGCTAGGTCAATAGCATAGTCAGTTCGAAAAGAAAAAACCAAACAAACCCTGCAACTTTATAATATTAGTATAGATTATTTAAGTGTAATAAAAATCTGTAACAAATTTGGAATAAAATTAAAATGACTGAAATGTTGAAATCTTAGTTAATTAATTTGGGTATGTGTCTAATTAATTGCGTATGCTTGGTTTGGGTTAAATGATGAAATTATGAATACGAATTTCAAATGTTAAAGTATAAATGTTGACTTAAGTGACGTAATAGTGGCCAGTGTAAAGTTTAACTACGGAGGCACCACCGTCGTCTCTCGTGCCTCGAAGCAATAGTAATTGTGATGTTTAACTTGCTGTTTGGAAACATTGACTCGTGTTTCGATTCTGTCTTTAAGAATGACTACCTATTGATGACTGACCTCACACTATTTTCACTTCTCAGAATCAGATTTGTATGGAAAAGGCTCGTCTATTTTTGGTTATCAATCCACTCTCTAGATGGCACTGTTATATAATTTTTTTGGCAAGTTTGATAACAAAAGATGGTGGATGACAATTAATTTTGACATTTCAAACTGACAACTTTCAACTATTTGTTTTCATTCTCTTTGTTTACGTATTTGTTACGAGAGTGTGCTCCCTTAAATTTTCTTGTCTCCCACAAACAATTTTATCTATGTTCGGATCTACTTATAAACATTGACTCCTGCATATACATACTTGGATTTAGATATGCCTTACGATGAATATATTCATTACAAATAAAAATGATCAAAAACTTGTATACGATTTACGCAATACCGCTGTATGCATACATACATAGCTATAAATGTACATTTATAACCAACAATGTTAGTTCGAAACTCATATGATAGAGGCGCTGATTGGAAAGAACGAGTGCAACCTCTATTTATATAACGTACTCTGTGACTGACCTCAGTTAAAACAGTTGCCCTGTGTCAGTTATATTATAAGACTAGAGACTGTTTCCGCGTGGAAACTTATGTAAAAAACAGTGATTAATAAAGTCATCTGAATATATTAAGTCCATTTACTTATCTACTTTTCTCTCGTACTTAAGTCGCGTCGTCACTAAAATTACAATAACTTTTGATAAAGTGAATCGATTTTAATGATTCAGAAACTATTTTTTGTCGAACTGACCACGTTATTGATCATGCAAGGTCTTAACAGCTTCACCGGACTACTAAGGCGAGCGCTTAAGGCACTCAGCCGATTTTATTTTGACAATTAACTCAAAGGGTGCACGGCACACCTCAGCTTTGGCTGTTACATGTTACACGCGACCTATCTGATCTAACCTAACTATTCATACATATATGAGTTGTTGAAACATATATGTGTACCAAGCATACATACCTCAACAACTCCTATATATATTTCGTATCGGATAATTTTAGAAACTAAGTTATTCTCGAAGATATGCTTTATGATTTCCTTGTAGTGATGCATGTTGATACAAACAGACAGACAGATATTTTTTTAAATTATTGAAATGTATTTTGTTACCTATTCCTGGACACCTGCAGAATTATTTGTCACGAAAATCGTAAAAGTGCAGACACTTGGATTTACATTTTAATTATATGTATGGAAGAAAATTTGTTGCAGTCACTACTCAATTTTAAACTTAAAGAATTCTCTCTGTTATGTCTTTTCATTAAAAAACTTCCTACAATTCTAGCGATTACGTCAAAGACAATGTGTGATGTTCACTATAATGATTTGGTAAGTGGTCACTTTCATGCTATATAGTCTCGTAACAAACTGACGGAAACGCGCGTTTGGTTTACGACTGGAACATAAATTTTCAAAAAATATTGTTGTTTATTCATGAACTGTTTGTATAAAATCTGTGGTAAAATTAAAGAAAGTGAATAGATAGTACTAGTTTTTTTTCTTAATAGCTACTTTGGGCTAACTCTAGCACGCAGCGGAAGCTATCAAAAGGAAAAAAAACCCGATTTTGAAACATTCTTCACTGGTGCTCCACTCCTATTGGTCTTAGCATGATGATATATAACCTATAACCTTCCTCGATAAATGAGCTATAAACACTGAAATATTTTTTTTATACTGAAATAAATTTAATTAAAAACAAACCCTTCTGTTTTATAATATTAGTATAGATTAACAATTATTATTATTACGTAAATAGTATATATAATTTAAAATACTATATATTTATAGTTACAAATAAAAAAAATTAAACCTTAAATATCTGTACACCAACTAAGTTTACATACATTTTCACTTTTCACAAGTTGCGTTGTATGAACGTTCGGAATAGTTATTTTTCGGTCAACTGTGATTCAGTATCCAAATTCAATGACTCTTAAATTACACAATTCGAGAGTGAAATTTATCATAATAGTTTTCAGTAATTAACAACATATAATAATTAATTAAAACTACAATAATTTGAGATTATTAACTCGACAATATAAGGTTAACAAGTCCAACGTAATAAATACTCCTTTCTTATTCTGCCAAAAATTGGAATTAAAGAACCTACAACAAAAGGGATGTCCTTTTGTTTTATTTTAGATATTTTATTTTCGTCTTGATTTTTATTTGATTTCTGAAGGTGGTAGAGCCACGCTGTAGCTATTATTAATTTCAGCACGAATGGGTCGGCTATCCCGGGGTAGTACCACCCTCTCACAGAACACCAACGTGAAGTAACAGTGCTTGCATTGTTGCGTTTCGTTCGGTCAGTGAGAGCGCCGGAGGCCCACCTCCTTTCCCCTTTCTCCTTTCCGTACCCCTCCCCCATACACAAGATGGCAACTCCCCTGGTATTACTAGTGTCTATGGACGGTGGTGATCACTTAACATCAGGTGACCCACCTGTTCGTTTGCCTCCTATGATATAAAAAAAAGAATATTTTATTACTTACGTTTATCTCGATAAATGAAACGTGAGACAGAGTTGCAATAGATGTTAGCGCCTTAAATGTTGTCACACTTTAGCAGGTTGGGCAATGAACTATAATATCTCTTTGACCCCGAATCGAAATAATTTATGGAAATAAATGTCAAAGGTATTATTTTCGAAACTTAAAGTCAATTATATGTATTCATAATAACAATACAACTGTTATATTTGATTGATTTGATAGAAACCAGTCGTTAGGTTTTTTATTTATTTCCTATCATTATTTATTATTACATCTCCCCTTTTTTCTTTTTGTGTTTTATGTAAATTAAAAATTATCTTAATTATATTGTAAAATATTTACTCGGTTAAGTGCTCGACGGACCTTTGTGAATCCTTTCACTTTTATAGTCACGATGCGACGTCGCTGAATACAGTATTATATTAGTTTATAAATATCTTGTTAGGTATGTTACCAAAAGATAGTACAGTCATATTAACTTTTTAAGGATTTCTATTGAGATGGAACTTTATCTCAGTGTGTTATTTGGGTTGTTCTCTTCTGCTGTTTTATTGACCTACCAAGGTCTTGACAGCTTCACCGGGCTCTGGGGGTCAATTTCGCTCCCATACACCATATTAGGCCCACCTCGGCAGCGGCTCAAGTGTCGATCCGTTCCCTCGGCGTGGAGCCCTTGAGTGCGCTGCTCACGCGATACAGTGACAGAAAATCTTACATCACTACGACAAAATTACACATCACCTCCACACACACTTACACATGCAAGTGGAAGGGTTTTATTTTTTCCCTTATCAAACTGAAATAGTTTACAAAATTATCCGATATGAAATATATATAGGAGTTGTTGAGGTATGTATGCCTGGTACACATATATGTTTCAACAACTCATATATGTTATGAATAGGTAGCTTAACTTAGGTAAGCTCAGATAGGTCGCGAATTGCATGTATCAGGCAACAGCCAAAGCCAAGGTGTGCCGTGCACCCTTGAGCCAGTTGTCAAATAAAATCGGCTGAGTGCCTTCAGCGCTCGCCTTAGTAGTCCGGTGAAGTAGTTAAGCTTTGCTAGGTCAATAGCATAGTCAGTTCGAAAAAAAAGCGCTTAAGACACAGCCGATTTATTTCCAAGCATTCTAATCTTTACTTTCTTGACTGATGTTCCACAAAGATACTGCAAGTATAGGACAGGTTCTCATTGTAGGACTAAAATTTCTTTTCCAACGTTGTTGATGTAACATCTAAAAACATTACTTATTTAAGTACTAATTCTACTCGAGTTTATTTGAAATGTAGCTATAATAAATTTCAATTGATCTGAGCAGTTTACGTCATTACTCTTCCTTATTAGTATGAGTCCTTTAAGGTGTGTTGTTGGGTAACTCAGATGCCTATGGCTACGTAGTACATTACGCTATTGTATACATAATAATGTACATATAACTAATGTGTTGACATTTTCTACTGTTTTACTATTTAATAGCGCTTACGTGTTCATCGACGAGAACTGTGCTTGTGTAATCCGTTCCTTAATTTTTGAGAAGCCGTCTATAAGTTGCCGGTTGACTTTGCTGTAAAATGTCTATACTAATATTATAAAGAGGTAAAGTTTGTGAGTTTGTGACGTTGTCGGGGGTAATCTCAGGAACTATTGGTCCGATTTGAAAAATTATTTCAATGTTATATAGCTCATTTATCGAGGTAGGTTATAGGTTAATTTAGCAAATCCTAGTTTATTAATTATATGCAATTGAATCTTGTTTACTGGTATTCCTTAAATGTTGCTCTTAGATGGTATGTTACAACACGTCTCGGCAGCTACACTCGAGTTTTTTTTTCTCGAACTGATTACGCCATTGACCTGGCAAGGTCTTAACAGCTTCACAGGACTACACCGGACTACTACACTCGAGTAATTTCAAGAGATGAACAAATATTAGTAAATAAGAAACATTTCAGTTAAGAAGGCACGTATAATATTATAAAAAAGTAATAAATACCCTTCTTTGTCCTCCACCTACACAGGTGAAATAGTTGCTAAAATCTTACAAAGGTATCGGCGACGTGCGAATTTGTCTTTCGTTCGAACTGTCACGAAATTGACATTTTGAATGTTGCCAGCTGACAAGAAATTTTTACGTGTGTCTCATACAGTTCTAAGATTACGAATGATTTTTTTACTATATATTTTTTTTTAGTTTTAACAGTATTCCTATAAATATGTTTATCCGATCAAGTTATCAAGCATTTAAGCAGTTTATGATTACGATTATTCGTGTGTATGTTTTGGTTTGAAATTGATATACATTTTCACGATTTTAATGTAAAGCTTCCTATGACTTATATATACGACAACACTATTAGAAATATATAATCGTTTTCGAGGATCAGTTCAAATATCGTCGTGGATATATTACTTGTTCTACGGATTTCATAGTTAATCGAATTATACCACTCTATATACTATTGTTGTAAATGAACTTTAAACAAAACGTTCCTATAGTATGGTTTTAAAAATGTATTAAATTTAAAATCGCTTAATGCTCAAGACCTGTTTCTGAGATTGTGTTCACTCTTTTTAAATCGACAAAGACCCACCATTATTTACATTCAAGGCCTACAAATTGGATGCCGTTATTACCCGTTTGCAATTACCTCGGTAGGTCACTGCATCTGTGTCATCAGGTGCGTGTCCAGAGGTCGATTGACACTTTTAACAACTTTACTGTTAGTATAATTATAACGTGGCCAGTATTTAGAAATGGTCGAGGCAGTTATAAGGACTGTCGACAGAAGTGAACACTCAAAAGAATGGAATAAATGTGTCCTTTTTTGAATTTTTAAATCAATTACAGTCTGAATTATTGAAAATTTTAACATTAGTCTAGCTTTCATTTGCCTCTCGGATTAATTATTATATTAATTTTTATACAGTTCATTAATTCATTAAAAATATGATGGGCTCCGCAAGCTCAATACAAAATATCAGCATGTCGAGGTCATCGGTGACGCGAATCCATGTTTTTTCCCTACCAAATGATTTTGTTTTTAAATCACTAAATGCGGCCAAAGAAGGAGAATTTTCCTTACCTGTGGCGTATATATTTTTCAAATATACCATACCATACGGCATTTCTATTCTTTTGTATTATATATATATATATTCTTTTTAGATTCCAAATGTCGCGATACAGGTTCTTTATTTACAAATAGTAATTATCTAGTTGAATAACAGAAATTAATGTGTAGGATAATAATTACGGATATTTTTGATGTTAACAAAGTCAGGCGTGTAGTTTTTGAAATATTTCTTTATTAAAGTGATTGGTTAAAATTTAACCTCCCTTTCACAAATAACACAAATCCACGTTCAGGAACTTTCCATACTTCGAAGTATTAATAAGGAAGTTTGCGTTTTATATAAAAGGAAAGAACGAGCAAGCGGTAAAAAACTTTTATTGAAACAGGACACGTAGCTATGGAATCCGGTGTGACCGGTGCTTTAGGAACTGTTATGTACACTCCATAGACGTATTAGTTTGTACTCTTTATAAAGGTTTTCGTGTATATTATTGTATTTTATTAAATGGAAATCTTATTGTTATCAAGAAGTTATTGATTGCTATAATAAGAGCAACATTTTTTAAACTTTTATATTACACTAACTGTGCCCACGATTTCATCCGCTTGGAGAATTATGTAAAAAAGACATCTGAATATATTAAGTCCACTTACTTATCTACTTTCCGCTCGTCTACTTATGCCGCGTCGTCATTACAGTTAAAATTACTTTTGATAGAGTGGACCGATTTTAATGAAACAAATACTAAATTATTCTCGAAGATATGCCTTATGATTATCATATTGTGTGGTTTTACTGTGAACCCAGTATTTTAGCAGTGATGCGTGTTCATACAAACAGACAGACTATATATTAATAAGTGAAGCCTAAACTTTGTATCCCTTTTTAACGGAATTGGGCGAACGGATGAACGTGAAATTTGGCATAGTTAAAGTTTATACGGAGGAGAAGTGCAGAAATTTATATAAAATGCATTAGAAGTACGTTAGATTAATTAAAATATGCATTACTAACACTACTGCTTCAATTTTACACAACATATACACACATGTAAATAAAAAAGACATTTTGACAATCTGTCAATAAAGGACTTCAAAAAAGGTTGACCGAACGAAACGCAACAATGGCAAGCACTGTTACTTCACGTCCGTTTTCTATGAGAGGGTGGTACTACCCCGAGCGAGCCGGCCCATTCATGCTGAAACCAGTAATAGTTTCAGCGTGGCTCTACCACCATTACCAATTAATAACCACGTCGATGCGCATGTATGTGTGTTTGTGTGCCGTTACGCGTTTGTGGGTAGTTTCCATACTGTCTCTTATATTTATACTGTGGTTATGTTCTGTTAATATTATCAATCTAGTTAAGCTCTCTTTTTCTCATGTTAGAGAATTTACTTGTTACCCAATAAATAAAAAACATAAAATTATTACAAATTGAATCGTTACATTACAATGAAGAACGTCCAATTTCAGTCGTTCATTAGATGTTAAATTTTTATTTTTTTCAGTACGACAAAAATGTGACTTGGTTTATTTTGAAATGTTATGGGCTCCATTTTAATGATTTAATTAGCGAGCTTCGTGGTCACTGTAGTGGAATGATGTTAAAGTTTTGTTGGAAATGTGAGCGTTTAATATCTCTTTGTTTCAATTATTCTGGACAAAATATGCTTTTGAGTTTCAACTTTTTTTATTATTTTATTAATAGTAAGTTAAGTTAAGTTTCTATGGGATAAAGCATTTTAGGTCTTCAGTTTAATTTACTCTTTTTTAGAAAGAAAGAGAAAGAAAGAAATACTTTATTATTGGAACAACCATATAATTAAATTTAATTACACAAACTAATTAGACAGAAAAAAAAACAATTTAAAAATGAAAAATAGATGTCCAACAATTGGCGAACCCATTCAGCAAAAATCTGCAATACAGTAAGTAGTACTGCAGCGCTGATTTTTATTATTGTTATTGTATTATTGTTGTAGATAGTTGCTATATCCATATATAAATAAATAAATTGAATATCAATTCTCTTGTAAAATATAACAATGATATCAGTACCGGTACGATTTGAATACTGTATATTGCCTATAGCTCGATTAAATATATTTTATTGTAATTAAAAATCATAAGTGTGTTTCTACATAGGCAGAGACCATACCGAAAAAAAAGAGTGTTTGTATTGCCTGTACCTAGACGTTAAAGTTATACTTTTTTATTAATTAATTCGAACAGAGAAGCTCTTGTTGGACTTTCTTTTCCTGTCTTAAATGGGATACAGGTGACTTAAGTAGTTATCTTATGAAACTGAATGAGCTTTTACAGTCTCGTATGCAATAAAGCCTAGAAATCTGTCTTTTATAAGAACGATAATAGTACTTTGTACGTAATGTGTATTTTAAAATAATAAAAATTCATATAAGAGAGAATGAATGATGAATAATTTTTGGTTCGCGTATAACATTTACTCTAATGCCTCACGTCAGAAGACTTTCTTTCTACAAAGTAAATGGCCACATAAAAAATTAAATAATTTACTAATACAACCTCAACCGGTATCTTAATTGAAACTTTCGAAATGACGATTAAAATAGTATTCAGTTTACCTTCGATCCATTGTTACGTCCGAAAAGTTTCTTGAATCCGATTTATAATTACGGAACAAAACTGGTCAGTAGTTCATCAAATCACTTTCGTCTCACTTTTGGTGTATCTAGGTTTTAAAAAACTTCTTTTATAATAACAAGTTTTCACACAAATCACGAAATGCGAAATGTTAACGGAATATATAGTAAATGTTTTTTTTTTCTTTTTTTAATATGCCATTTGGAATTCTAAATCGCGGTTGATAGAAAGCCGTGAAGTGTTCCGGTCTGGGACTTTCATCGGACGCGTGCGGTGACGTGCCTCAACTCACGACGAGTGAGGCTACGGTGTCCGAACTAGTGTTCATACTGTTGATATCGACGGGTTACCCAATTAATAATTTTGTAAGACTGTTCATAAATAAATGTAAAAGCTTCGAAATCCTTTTTCAAAGATATGCTCCCACTATTAACGTAGCATTTAAAGGATTAATTAGATATATATGTGATCTGAGCAAACAAGTCTCGTATGTGTATTGTGGTGGTGAAGTATTGCGTGACTCAAACGTTTGTTTTGCGGTTTTTAACTGTTGTTTATAACTAATTTGATTACTATTGAAATTTCTAATATTCTTAGAAACTGTTTGACTTGTTTCCTCGAACTGACTACGCTATTGACCTAGCAAGGTCTTAACAGCTTCACCGGACTACTAAGGCGAGCGCTTAAGGCACTCAGCCGATTTTATTTGGGCAACCAGCTCAAGGGTGCACGGCACACCTCGGCTTGGCTGTTGCCTGTTTCATGCAATTCGCGACCTATCTGAGCTAACCTAAGTTAAGTTAAACTATTCATACATATATGAATTGTTGAAACATATATGTGTACCAAGCATACATATCTCAACAACTCTTATGTTCTGTATTTTGTGTCGGAAGTGTTTGACGTTGTGTTACGTCAATATACAACAAAATAAGTTTATATAAAAATGTGCACAGACAACAGAGTTAATAACATATGCCTTCCCTGTTTCTCAACCGATTTTTTTTTTTTAACAATGGCGAAAACCGAGTGACACACTATTCATCGCCGGTCGCCACTATCATGCCGGCCTGCAAAAAGCTGGATATGCACAGGCTGGTCCCGAAAGGACCCGCAGAAGCGAATCACTATTACGGGCTTTTTCGCCATATACATGGTGGTTGCGATGTTTATTCATATGTATATACATATAGGTATATGTTTGTTTTAGTTTTCACAAATGAGTTTATTTTCACTTTTTCGTTTATTCTTATTCTATTTCTTTTTCTCTAAGTTTATTGTTTCTCAGTATTTACTATTATATTTTTTTTATTATTAATAGTAAGTTAAGTTAAGTTTCTATGGGATAAAGCATTTTAGGTCTTCAGTTTAATTTACTCTTTTTTAGAAAGAAAGAGAAAGAAAGAAATACTTTATTATTGGAACAACCATATAATTAAATTTAATTACACAAACTAATTAGACAGAAAAAAAAACAATTTAAAAATGAAAAATAGATGTCCAACAATTGGCGAACCCATTCAGCAAAAATCTGCAATACAGTAAGTAGTACTGCAGCGCTGATTTTTATTATTGTTATTGTATTATTGTTGTAGATAGTTGCTATATCCATATATAAATAAATAAATTGAATATCAATTCTCTTGTAAAATATAACAATGATATCAGTACCGGTACGATTTGAATACTGTATATTGCCTATAGCTCGATTAAATATATTTTATTGTAATTAAAAATCATAAGTGTGTTTCTACATAGGCAGAGACCATACCGAAAAAAAAGAGTGTTTGTATTGCCTGTACCTAGACGTTAAAGTTATACTTTTTTATTAATTAATTCGAACAGAGAAGCTCTTGTTGGACTTTCTTTTCCTGTCTTAAATGGGATACAGGTGACTTAAGTAGTTATCTTATGAAACTGAATGAGCTTTTACAGTCTCGTATGCAATAAAGCCTAGAAATCTGTCTTTTATAAGAACGATAATAGTACTTTGTACGTAATGTGTATTTTAAATTAATAAAAATTCTTTTATAAGAGATACGATGAATAATTTTTGGTTCGCGTATAACATTTAATTTAATGCCTCACGTCAGAAGACTTTCTTTCTACAAAGTAAATGGCCACATAAAAAATTAAATAATTTACTAATACAACCTCAACCGGTATCTTAATTGAAACTTTCGAAATGACGATTAAAATAGTATTCAGTTTACCTTCGATCCATTGTTACGTCCGAAAAGTTTCTTGAATCCGATTTATAATTACGGAACAAAACTGGTCAGTAGTTCATCAAATCACTTTCGTCTCACTTTTGGTGTATCTAGGTTTTAAAAAACTTCTTTTATAATAACAAGTTTTCACACAAATCACGAAATGCGAAATGTTAACGGAATATATAGTAAATGTTTTTTTTTTCTTTTTTTAATATGCCATTTGGAATTCTAAATCGCGGTTGATAGAAAGCCGTGAAGTGTTCCGGTCTGGGACTTTCATCGGACGCGTGCGGTGACGTGCCTCAACTCACGACGAGTGAGGCTACGGTGTCCGAACTAGTGTTCATACTGTTGATATCGACGGGTTACCCAATTTATAATTTTGTAAGACTGTTCATAAATAAATGTAAAAGCGTCGAAATCCTTTTTCAAAAATATTTTCTCACTATTAACGTAGCATTTGAAGGATTACTTAGATATATATGTGATCTGAGCAAACATGTCTCGTATGTGTATTGTGGTGGTGAAGTATTGCGTGACTCAAACGTTTGTTTTGCGGTTTTTAACTCTTGTTTATAACTAATTTGATTACTATTGAAATTTCTAATATTCTTAGAAACTGTTTAACTTCGTGTTACGTCAATATACATCAAAATAAGTTTATATAAAAATGTGCACAGACAACAGAGTTAAGAACATATATATGCCTTCCCTGTTTCTCAACCGATTTTTTTTTTGTTATTACATATCGTTTTATAGATTTTACAGTTTGTCTTTATAATTATTTTTTGCTGTGTGTGTATATATATATGTATTATCTTTGTTATTGTTATATATTTGTATGTAAGTTTGTATATAAATGTTTAATCGTGTATGTACTAATATTTATGTATTTATTTTATGTATATATATATGACCTCTGTATATACACTACTTACAAAATTATTTGAATGACATCAATACCGCTGGTTAGCTGGAAGAAAGTGCTTTATAGCATTAAGCTCGCCAGTGTACAAACAAAAAGTGCAATAAAGTATTTATTCATTCATTCATCGAGTAGCTTCAGTGTTGTCAATAATAAATATATAGAAATAGTCGTTTCCCCGAATACGTACGTATTTTAATTTCTTTGTTCGAAAATGGTGTATATTTTGATATTGTTTATTGTGAAATACCCAAAATTACGTATACATTGATTTAAATCTCTACTTCAATTATTTTGGAACAATTTTCAATAACGTTAACGGTTGAATTTCCGACCAGTGGGCGGACCCTGTTTCATTGTGTTATGTAAGTAATAAAATTATTGGTATAATGATACTTAAAGTGAAATAATTGTTGTTGGTCTTTTAATTAGGGAAATATATTTATATATTGCATACCTTTCAGTGAATGGATATTTGGAAAAGTGATAGAGAGTATTGCTTTGCATAACTCTACCCCTTTTACTATGATTATAATACAGTTGAGAAAAACTTGCTAGCCAATAATTATTATACTGTAAGGATGGATTGCATCTGAACCTTATAACAGACTAGCCGACCCGTCCAATTAAAAATCATAAGTGTGTTTCTACATAGGCAGATACCATACCGAAAAAAAAGTGTGTTTGTATTGCGTGTACCTAGACGTTAAAGTTATATTTTTTTATTAATGAATTCGAACAGAGAAGCTCTTGTTGGACTTTCTTTTCCTGTCTTAAATGGAATACAGGTGACTTAAGTAGTTATATTGTGAAACTGAATGAGCTAATAAAGGAGCTATATAACACTGAAAGAATTTTCCAAATCGGACCAGTAGTTCCTGAGATTACCCCTTACAACGTCACAAACTCACAAACTTTACCTCTTTATAATATTAGTATAGATAAATCTTTAAAAAAGATTTAATACTGACAGTTCCATAGATGTTGGCATAAATAACTCAACTTAAAACTAGCTAAATTTAGTACAATTCATTCAATTATTCATAATCATTACATAGTATAAAACAAAATCCCTACTGCGTCTGTCTGTCTGTCTGTCTGTTGGCGATAAACTCAAAAACTATTAAACGGATTTTCATGGGGCTTTCATCAGTAGATCAAATGATTCATGATGAAAGTTTTGGTATTCAAATTTGTCATGGATTCTTTTATAACGCGGCGGGACAACATCCGCCGCGCCCGCTACTTTAATATATTATATATATGCGTATACTGTCAATTACAAAATGTGATTTTAAGTTCCTTTTATAATTTAAATCAGCCTGTACTTTTGTTTGGGGTTTTGTATGAATTATAGAATTTATTTGTGTCTCTGTTTATTATAGTATCTGTTGTAATATAGGTATTCATTAAAACGAAGCTGAACTTTCAAGTCTAAGTGATTTCGCAAGATTTTTTGATGACGTTAGTTGATTACAATCTGTCAGTTTTTTCTCATAATATAAAAATCCATAAAAATGACAATTAACGATCATTATACTTCACTACATATTATAAAACAAAGTCCTCTGCCACGTCTGTCTGTCTGTCTGTCTGTTCGCGATAACCTCAAAAACTACTGAACGGATTTTCGTGCGGTTTTCGCCAGTAGATTAAATGATTTATGAGGAAGGTTAAATAGTAGGTATATAATTTGTCAAGTTTTTCTAGTGTTATATAGAGAATTTACATCTACTTTAATTAGTATCTGTTACAACTATACTACTCCTACACCTGCGTGAGGAAGCTTCGGCGACATGTGACGCTAATAATTAACCTTAAATTTAATTCCGATAATGGCGCAGAAAAACGTGCGAAAATCTTTGTCGTTCGAATATTAACTCGAAATTAGCATTCCCAAGTTCATCTGATGTGTGTAAAAACCGCGGCCCAACTATTGTCACGCAGCTCGATAATTCGTAACGTGTGACGATAACAATTCCTCACATGCGTGGAACTGGCATTAGAATATATATAAGATAAGAACAAAGTCCCAAAACACATTACCGATTTCGCTGATAGTGAGTTCAAGAACCATGTCAACCGGGTTTTAATATCTAAAGGCTATTATAGGGTGGATCAATATGTGAACGATTGTGACGTCTGGAACTGACGCACTCTCTGTGCATCCATTAATAACGAAGGTAAATATTTATGTTCTTGTAAAAATATATGACATGAAAAGATAAACCAGATCGAGTTTCTTGCCGGTTCTTCTCGATGACTGGGCTGTTTTCTGAACCGGCGCGGCGGTAGCTTTGATAAGTGCCTTCTCAGGGCCTAAATTAAATAAAGGATATTTTGATTTTGAATACTAACAGTTTTGCCACTAGTAAAATTAAGTGATTGTAAATCGGAAAAAAAAATTGAGGCAGACATTAGGACTGCCGACAAGAGTTAAAATTCTAAATAATGGAATAACTATGCTCTCTTTTGAATTTTTACATTGATTATTTAAATTACATAATTTGTAAATTGAAATTATTATGATTGGTCTTTTCACAACTATTGCCACTCCGAATAATAATTATATACATTTTTGTACAGTTTATGAATGAGAAAAAAACATGATGGGCTGCACGATCTCAGTACAAAATATCTATATTAGATGTACACGGGCTCGTATACTACGCGTCGCTAGCCTGACGTAAGCAATACGGTCGGTCATGCAATCAAGCGTGTCATGACGCGAAATTATAAATTTATCTCCTGACAAAAAAATACCGCTCAACGCGCCTAAAGCAGGTTTTCACTTCAAATATTCTTTATTTTGTACTGTTTGGACAAACATATGAAACCTTTTTTAAATGTAAGTTAGTATTTTTTATTTAAAATTTTGACAAGGAAGCACTAGGTTACCGTTTGACGATGGTGATGTCACTTTTCCAAGATTAAAAATCACCTGTTATGTCAAATTTTAAAATATACAATTGCCTATGTAAATCTTTTCATATATGCACTGTGAACGCGTTCTCCACAAAGCTATATCAATACAACCTTTCACAAATTGGAAGTATCTAACCGTCTCTCTCACATCTCTCTGGTTAGAGAGAGGAAACCAGTGAAATTTTAGTCGTGCGTAATCGCTTTTTGGTGCGTTTTGGTGAAATGTTTAAAATTGTTCCTCTGTGGTTCAGTATAAGGTTAATATAATATTTATTGTAATTCGTGATTATTTTTCCGTGTGATCTGTGTACAGTACGATGCGAATTTTGAGATGATTCGTTTTTGCATATTATTGGTTTAAAATAATGGAATTTCGAAGTATTCTGTCTATCTCGGACTTATATATCATAAGTTTCTTTTATCTTGACTACACTTTGAAAGTTAATCACATTTGTAATAGGATATTTCAGTCTGGTGGGTTTTTGATTATCTAAAATACATTAGCAATTTGTGTATAACCAAAATAAGTACACCGATTTATGTGATACAAAATCCTGAAGGCGAATTCTGTTATGACAGTCACCAAACAACGTTGAACAAACACCAGTGAGTAATTAACCTGAAAAGGTTGAACGAAAACAGTGGCACAATAGAGTGCGTAGTTCGAAGTACTGAGAAAACTCTGAAACTGCAAATGCTGAAAAAAAAAACCGAAAATGCAGTATAAAGTTGGCTAGTTTTCTGTTACCTAAAAATGACAATATAGCAAGCAAACCATTGCCGCTCAAACAGATAATATAACTAGCCTAGCAAAGCTAAAGCCTACAGAAAAATTGCAAAGCTAAAAGATCCTATCAGACTCCGTAACTATATATAATAACCATAAACATTTAGTGGTACGACAAAATAATCCCAAGGAGGGTTGATGTCAGGCAGGCGGCCGATCGTAAAAATTAAGCCAAATCATACACCACAACAAACATGTTGTACCGACCCTATTCATATGGGATAAGGGTAAGAAAAAGAAGAAGTATAATAAAAAGTAAACAATCGTATAACAATACTATTGCTCAGTATGATTCCTTCTATACTATATACATAAGTGTTATTAATTTGATATAAATAGATAGAAAAAAAAACTACATATTGCATGGTTTTGAGGTCGATAAGGAACCCTAATATCTAAGTAAACCGGTCAAACCAGTAAAACTGTTTTTATAAGAAACCAACGTTGTTCGAACTTGCAAATATTTATGAAATGTGCTGATTAGTATATCTAATATATTTATGTCCCGTTAAGTATTATAACGTGTTTAGACTGAAAATTAAAATTGAAGAATATGAAGATTAGAATACGAATTTTACGTTTTATCCAACAAACTTAGGTGGTTTCTTTTGTTTAAAAAAGAGTTGTTCGTTTTTGGTTTCATTATAGTACAATTAGTATCGATTTTCAAGTTTTAGCAGTTCGAGTAGCACTGTTATGTTCCATTTAAAACGCAGTCTAGACGCACTTGATTATAACGCCATCTGTTATGTTTTGTTAGCATTATTATGTCGGTATTAACTGAATGTTATAATTACAGCGTTCAATGCTGTTGTAAATTTTTAGTCTTCGATAATATTGTATAACGTTTGATAGCGCCCTCTATTGTGTAGTTCTCGTTTCATTTTAAATCAGCATCTATATCTATAGTTCAGGTAAAAATGATAAGATGGCGCTGTACGTGTAATATAGTATAATTATTGTAGTTTATTTTTATTTTATAATATCTTTAGAAATTAACGTTTTCAAAGTGTCACAAAGTGTAATTATTTTTTAGCGATTAACTCCCTATCAAAATGATATAATAATGAGTTTCCTAATAGGGAAGTATTAATTACTAAAGTAAAATAAATAAAGTAATTAATTAGTTTTTTTTTTTGTAAAAAAGTCACGTTCCAGTTAGCTCAGACATTTTTTATAAAACATCACTAATTATTATAATTGCCGTAAACTTGGCTTGTTATTTCGTAATTTTCTTTGTGTAAATGGACACGTATAACTTTAAAGTATTATGCAAGTACATATTTAATTGTTTAATAACTTTAGAAAAAAAAAGTTAAAAACCTTCATCATATCGATCATTATCATCTCTTATATTAATGATGCATTGTATTCTAGCCAATCAAATCATTAAAAAAAATGGCATTAAGTACTGTATGAGAAAATTTTATTTAATAAAGTCTTGTGTACCTAAAGATGTTCTGAAATCCAATGATTTTCAGTACACACCGGAATAGTAGTTTTCTTAGAAATTAATTAATTATACTCTATTAAAGAGAATGGCTGTGTAGTAATTTAGATATCGGGTCAGAGGATGTATTTCGCAAGAGCAAAGCGACAGATAGCTAACTAATTATATGTATCAGTTATAATGTAAACAAAAATATGCACTTTTCGCTACACATTTATTCGTAGAAACATTTTGTTATTACGTATACAGAGATAGCATCGTTATTTTGCTAAATCTTGGTTATTATTAATTACTACATAATCTGAATTTGACAATTCGAAACCAATATTCATTTCCTTTACCGTCTGCTGTTGAGAAATACGTAATTTAAGAAAATATATCAAACGTATAAGTGGGTCACCTGGGAAGTGGAAGAGGTGGTGGGCTCTCACTGACCGAACTAAACGCAACAATGCACTGTTACTTCACGTCGGTTTTTTCTGCGAGAGGGTGGTACTACCCGGGTCGAGCTGACCCATTCATGCTGAAAACAGTAATAACTACTGCATTGCTCTAGCACCTACAAATTAAGGGGAGGAATTTATTTTTCTTCATTTTTATTTTCGCATCTATTCTACTAAAACAGGCTGATTTTCGCCCGCTTTGTTTGGCATAAAAAATATGATAATGACCGTTTATTAAAAAATCCGTATCGAATGGTCATTCCGATAAATTTCTTAGAGTGGTAGAGCCACGTTGAAGCTATTAATGGTTTCAGCATGAATGGTTCGGCTCGTCTGGGGGAGTACTCATAGAAAACCGACATGAAGTAATAGTGTTTGCATTGTTGCGTGTCGTTCGGTTAGTGAGAGCGCCGGAGGCCCACCTCCCCTCCCCTCTCTTCTCACCCTCACACCCTTTCCCCAAAACACACACTGGCAACGCACTTTCGACTCCCCTGGTGTTGTTAGTGTCTGTGGACGGTGGTGATCACTTAACATCAGGAGACCCACAAGTTCGTTTGCCAGTTATGACATAAAAATGAAATAAGAAATAATAAAAAATCTGTCGTTTTGAATTGTTTGAGCGTCCGGTTTTTATTAAATATAGAAAAGATACTACTACTATGACGTGTCTTCACTAAACATTTTGTAATACTAAAGAATAGCAAAATTTGATTGCAATTTTTTCATTACAAGCGCTATTAGTAAATATTCCTAATATTTTATGTGGTTTTTAAGATCTTCACGTGAATATATATCGAGTGGAATACCACCCTTAATACTAACATAACAGTTTTAGTACTAATAGCTACTTATAACTAAGACTATAGTTCAAGGTAAGGGTATGGTTCCACTTTATATAAATATCATAGGTCGACTTTCGTATTTACTTTGTTAATAACAGGGATTTAGTATTGGAGAGATTGGAATCATAAGCATAAATGATATTTGAAGTTGTTATAAATATATTTCAGGACTGACCATTGAACTTGGCTCCCATTTAGATCTCATTTCTTTTGTCGTTGAAATCAACAAATAAGGCATATATTATAATATTGAACTTGGTTTACATTTTACATTTATGTTTTTGAGGGGTTATTTATTTTCGTAATTAACATTGCATTATGTTATAGGTACTTATTCTTCAATGAAATTTGAGTTTGATGATAATAATAATAATCTTTGTTTGAAAATCCGATACATTTCTACAGATAAAATGGGTCCCTGTCTCCTACGTTAGTGTAGACTGTATTGTAGGAGACAGTTATAGATATAGTGAAACAAGTTCAGATTTACATACAATACAATAACAGTAACCATAAACAATTACATATTATATTGAGTAAATTGAGAACTTTTCTGTATTTTTCAAGTTATACTTCTTTTGGCGCTTTAGGGATAAATGATGAGAGTAAATTTTTAACATGCGCGCGCACACCGTCACTAATAACTGACACCCTGGATTTATTACGATGCGCGCGCACACCGTCACGAAAAACCAACGCCCTGAAGCTAGCTATAGCCAACATTTTGTTTCTTTGTATTTGTTGTTTTTATTTCTTTGTATTAAAACTTTCAATGTACTTATATTAAATACCTTTTTTCTATTGTTAATGTCGTTTTTCCTACAAACGTACAATAAGGCGAAAGATAAAAATTTTTAAAAGATTTTTTACGCCAAAGAAGTATAACTTCTATCGGGTGTACATAAGTACACACGCACTTTTTTTTATACTCTTGGATTCTTATGCTATGCGTGTGTGTAGAAAAAGATATATAGAAAAGATAATGAGCGTGTGTAATATTATAACATCGCAAGTATTAGAGTGATGTAACTGTGTGTGCTAATGAGTCGGAGTGAGAATGAGTATCTGTTTCAATTTCTTATAATTAGTATTTCTACCTAAATCTTATTTCGTGTTTAGATTACAGACATAATAATAACACATGAATCCCGCTTAATATTGAGTAAAAGATTCTTCACACCGGCGTAGTCATATTCTCCCAAACCAACTTTTTTTTTTTCTCGAACTGACTACGCTATTGACCCGGCAGGGTCTTCACAGCTTCACCGGACTACCGCAAACCAACTTACTACTAGCTACCGTATGAAGAATTTAAATAAACAGTGACTAATAAAATAATCTAAATTTAAGGCCATTTACTTATCTACGTTTCTCTCGTACTTAAGTCGCATCCTCATTAAAAGTACAATAACTTTTGATAGATCGAACTGATTTTAATGAAACCAATACTAAATGTTACTCGAGTATATACTTTTTTTATTATTTTTTTTCGAACTGACTACGCTATTGACCCAGCAAGGTCTTAACAGCTTCACCGGGCTACTAAGGCGAGCGCTTAAGGCACTCAGCCGATTTTATTTTGACAACTAGCTCAAGGGTGCACGGCACACCTCGGCTTTGGCTGTTGCCTGATACATGCAATTCGCGACCTATCTGAGCTAACCTAAGCTAAGCTAACTATTCATACATATATGAGTTGTTGAAACATATATGTGTACCAAGCATACATACCTCAACAACTCTTATATATATTTCGTATCGGATAATATTCTAAACTATTTCAGTTTGATAAGGAAAAAAAATAAAACCCCTCCACTTGCCTGTGTATGCGTGTATGCGTGCACGTGTGTGGAGGTGATATGTGTAATGTTGTCGCAGTGATGTAAGATTTTGTGTCACTGTATCGCGCGAGCAACGTACTCAAGGGCTCCACGCCGAGGGAACGGTCCTAAGTATATACTTTATGATCTTCTAGGTGAGATTTTATCGTGAACGCAGTACTACAGACAGTCACAGACATTTATAAAAATGATTGAAATATATTTGATTACTTTTATATACAGGACCTGCAACGATTTTTTTCACAAAAGTCTATAAAATACAGACACGTTTGATGTACATTCTTATTATATGCTTAGATTATATTTGTTATCATTAACTTTTTATCATCTTTATTTATATGATACTTGAACATATACCATAATATTTATGTGTAGAAACGCCTGTTTATTTCGTCAGAGGTCTGTCAACTTGTGTAAGTAACATCGCTTTAGGCAAAGCAACATTTGCATTTTGCGTGATTTTATCACAACGCGACAGTCCTACGTTCCGAACCTTTTCTCTGGAGAACACTTGGACGGTTTTAAAAAAAAGATACTGTCTCGTTCATGTACTTCCAAAACGATATTATACAAAACACCCACAATATTACAAAATATTTCTTATGGGGACACCATGTAACGCGTTATATAATAGTATGTTACATTGTATAATATATTTAATACCTTTTCAATAATAAAAACGCTTTAATTTAAAATTCTTATGTGCTGGTCAATTATAGTTGAACATCAAATTTACTGATAAAGAATATTAAAATGTGAGAAGATCGTCTCAGTTTTGAGTTTCCCTAATAAGGAAATGGTCGTGCCATAAAATGTAGTTAAATGTTAAATTCGAACATGCATAGATAAGCGAGAATTAGGAAAAAATGTGATCGCATAAGATTAGAATACATTTAACTAAACTGGTATATTTACAATTGAATTAAGATCAATTAGGTAGCAGTTATATAAATGAAATGAATCTAGAATATTGGAACAGGTTAGTCACTAGTATTAGGCAGTTTATCGTCTGAATTTAATATATACGCGAGGGATTATAAGTATTATTATTTCGTTAATATTTTGTTATGACAAATACAAATTCGTGAAAGCGACTCACGTATACTAATATTTGTTCTGTTAGAATGAGATAATTTAATAATTTTTATCAGGCTTTTATTAGCTTCACCTGTATGTATGTATGTAACCGACCTCTTTGAGCTCGATTTTGTCCTACTTTGAACGATCAGATTTAATTCAAACTTTGCACACCTGTCAAAGGTCGATGACAATACAATAATCCGAAAAAAAGTTTAAAAAATTTAACTAAAAAATGAAAAATAAATAATAGTTTAAAAAAAAAAAACAAAAAAAAACACGCTTTCATAAAAAAATCTATATCTATATATAAAATCTATAATACTGATATCTAGAGGTCATTATCATTTTTTTGTCACTTTTTACAAAAATATACATTTATTTCTAATTTACACTATTCTTAATCCAAATTAATTAAATTTTATTTTCTCTTTTTTTTTTGGTTGGATTTTTTATGAAAGCGTGTTTTTTTAGTTTTTTAAACTATTATTTATTTTTCATTTTTTTTAAGGTGGTAGAGCCACGCTGAAGCTATTACTGGTTTCAGCATGAATGGGTCGGCTCGCTCGTGGTAGTACCACCCGACCCACAGAAACACCGACGTGAAGTAACAATGCTTGCATTGTTGCGTTTCGTTCACGTCAGTGAGAGCGCTTGAAGCCCACCTTCCTTCCCTTCCCCCTCCCCCAAACACAGGTTGGCAACGCACTTGCGACTCCCCTGATGTTGCTAGTGTCTGTGGACGGCGATGATCACTCGACATCAGGTGACCCGCCTGTTCGTTTGCCTCCTATGATATATAAAAATTTTTAATAAATTTGGATTACAGTAACGCATGTTAATAATATCAGCAACTCCAGATATCATTTTATAATTTTTTTGTCACTTTTTACAAAAAATATACATTTATTTCTAATTTACACTATTCTTAATCCAAATTTATTAAATTTTATTTTCTGTTTTTTACTTGGATTTTTAATGAAAGCGTGTTTTTTTTAACTATTATTTATTTTTCATTTTTTATTTAAATTTTTTAAACTTTTTTTCGGATTATTGTATTGTCATCGACCTTTGACAGGTGTGCAAAGTTAGAATTAAATCTGATCGATCAAAGTAGGACAAAATCGAGCTCAAAGGGGTCGGTTATATACATACAGGTGAAGCTAATAAAAGCGTGATAAAAAAGATAAAATATTATAGTTGTAGGGTATAATTTGGGTAATTTGTGAGAAATAGAAAATCGATGGTGGAATAATATTTATTCATATTGTACTATTTTTGGCTGCGGCTTTGCTGGCGCTAATGTAGATTTGACCTATCCCTCGGGAATACTAACTTTTTCTGGATGAAAAGTACCCTATGTCCTATCTTGTACCCCTGATAATGTGTATGCAAAATTTTTTATGAGGATAATTTGAGGAATTAAAGTTAGAAAGCGTAAAAAAGTGAGATTCGCATCGCCTTTATAATATTTGTAAGGATTTGGTCTTAAATACATTTCTTTAGGAAAATTATAGCATGTAATTTGTGATGAATCACGCAGAATTGATATTTTTCAAAACATCTGTACATTAACTGTAAAGGAGCAGAGAAATCTGGTTTGAGATAATTTAAGTTAGTTATCAGGTAAAGACGCGTGAAACCAGTCACGCTGGACTTTACCGATTGAAATCCTTTTTTTATTTTTTTATTGTAGCATGGTAAAATGACTGCACTATGCCTGATGGTAAGCACAGTACAATCCAAAAACAATGGCGACCACCGAGTGACACACTATCCATCGCCGGTCGCCGCTGTCATGCCGGCCTGCGAAAAGCTGGATATGCACAGGCTGATCCCGAAACACGACCCGCAGAGGCGAATCACTATGACGGGCTTTTTCGCCATATACATGGTGTTTGCTACCCAGTCGGGTTATGGAGTTCTTTCACTACCGTCACGCTGGAAAGCCTAAACCATGAATACTATTTACTTCTTTAGTAGGTTTTAATTGATAATTTATTTTTTAAACTATTTATTGCAATGCACTTTCACATCACAATTCTATCACTCGCATATCAAATTGAGTAAATACAAGAGTTTTTGAAGTTATAATTTTTCTATATATCTTTAAATAATCGATAAAGATTGTACGAAATATATACGATACGATAATATAATCAACGAACAAGTGTAATTTCAATATAATAATAATGATGGAGATGATATCATTAATTTAAGATGAGACAATATAGGACCTATATGCGATCCTTGTGGGACACCTGGTGCGGTAATATAAGGGAGAGGTAATCTAATGAGAGAAGTCTAGCGTTGTGCACACGAAACGATAGATTATCAGGATACCTTTGTTTAATATGAAGTTATTAAAGTGTTAATAAGTTTTAAGAGATGCTAACTTATTACAAAAAGCAATCGGAATGTTACCAGCAATTAATCGATATTGCGTATTCATAAGTATGCTACCATAAATTACTTGTAATTAATAACAGTCTAATCTGCATACAAATCAAATGACATTGATATATAGGTTTTAAGGAATTAGCATAACGTTCAGTAGAGGAATATTGTGAAAATAGTCACGTGTACGTATTCATTGCTCATGCGTGTATTGCGAAGATAATTTCATCTATGAACGCACAACGACTTCGATTAATTTAACCAATGAAACCATTTCACTTTTAAAGTATCACTAACGGAGTATCAGATTATAAGATGGTCGATCGATGATCGAATTCAAACTATAGTCTATGTTATAAACATTGCCATTTGCAGAATCTCATGTAATTTTAATTTTTGCACTAATACTGACGGACTCCGCAGGTAGATTGTATTACTATAAATCGTGTTTCTCATAATGCTTTGAAACATTGTTTTTTTTTTATGTCATAGGTAGCCAACCAACAGGTGCGTCACCTGATGTTAAGTGATCACCACCGTCCATGGACACTAACAACACCAGAGGAGTTGCAAGTACGTTGCCACCCTTTGGGGGGAAGGGTTAGGGGAGGGAGAGGAGAGGGGAGGGTAGGTGGGTCTCCGGCGCTCTCACTAACCGAACGAAACGCAACAATGCAAGCACTGTTACTTCACGTCGGTTTTCTATGAGAGGGTGGTACTACCCCGGGCGAGCCGACCCATTCATGCTGAAGCCAGTAATAGTTTCAGCGTGACTCTACCACCATCCAATTGTTCCATTATCTAACGTTGTTGAGAGAACGCTTTATTGCATCTTATTGCTCTTGTCCAACGTAAATATGGTAACTCTCTCATGTTTGTCAACTGAAATTAGATTTAATATTTTACGACTATACTACCTACTATAACGTGGACCTTCCTGGGGATCTATGTCTAGTCTTTAGCTTCCGCCGTCACCTCTATGGCCTCCCATTACTGCTTTATAAGTCTATGAGTATATAAACTCTTAATGCTGAGATTTTATTATTTAATGATTTATTATATAAGACACGTTAGACAGTTCGTTTATTGCTACAACGGTCAGGATTTTAAACAGTTTTCTACCTCATCTTAGTTAATAAAAACGCACAGATAAAACGATAGGATGAACAGGTCACTCCTGAAGGATTGGATTAGGATAATCTCTAATAAAATAGGTGTTTCAGTGACTTGTTTCTCTCGATCACCAGTCTGCAGACTCTTAACAGATATTTGTTACCACTGTTCTTGCATTTTACTGTTTTTTTTTTATTATACTGCAACCGAATATGATTCACGAATGTAATAAATACCTCATGGAAATCATGTAATTTTTTTTACCATTACTATAGTTGTTGTATCGATTTAGATTAATGGAATCATACAAGTATAATTGTATGACTCTTTTTTTTTTTTCGAACTGACTACGCTATTGACCATGCAAGGTCTTAACAGCTTCACCGGACTACTAAGGCGAGCGCTTAAGGCACTCAGCCGATTTTATTTTGACAACTAGCTCAAGGGTGCACGGCACACCTCGGCTTTGGCTGTTGCCTGAAACATGCAATTCGCGACCTATCTGAGCTAACCTAAGCTAAGCTAACTATTCATACATATATGAGTTGTTGAAACATATATGTGTACCAAGCATACGTACCTCAACAACTCCTGTATATATTTCGTATCGGATAATATTCTAAACTATTTCAGTTTGATAAGGGAAAAAATAAAACCCTTCCACTTGCATGTGTAAGCGTGTATGCGTGCACGTGTGTGGAGGTGATATGTGTAATGTTGTCGCAGTGATGTAAGATTTTGTGTCACTGTATCGCGCGAGCAGCGTACTCAAGGGAACGGACCTAGGCTTGAGCCGTTGCCGAGGGGGGTCTTGTCTGGTAAAATAATTGTATGACTCGTTAGCGTATACAGGTGTGAATAGCTTAGCTAGTTTAGTATAGATATATTCGCAGTGTTGTGTACTAGGCAACAGTCCAAGCTGAGACTTGCCGTGCTCCCTTGAGCCTTGTTGCCAAAGTTCGGCCGAGTGTCTTAAGTGCTCGTCTTAATAGTCCGGTCAAGCTGTAAAGACCGAGTCAGTCATGGCTTGGTCAGTTCGAAAAAAAAAATGCTTCTGTAAACCGAGTCATCAGTTCTACTTGTAGTAGATACCTTATTACACTAGTTAAGTTCATAATCTGTATTTTAAAAAATCATTCAGGTATTTGCCTTATTATTGTTTTGTTATATTTCTTATGTTCAGAACAAAGTACGTATGACGAAAAATGTTTAAAAAATCGTACATAAAACTGAAAAGTTTTAGTTAAAACTCTCAAAATATTGACAAATTGACGTTGCATCCTACGTTCATATTATATGCGAATGTAACTTTGTATGTTTATTATCTTCCCAAAACGAATCCCTTGAACGTATTATAATGAAATATTGTAATACATGAACCCTAGAGAATTATAGATTTTTTTTGTTATGGTATATAAAAATATGCTTAAAGAAACCGGCAGGAACTTGTTAGTTCATTTATAGGGATTATGGAACTGTGTTCGATCAAACTTTCTCAAAATACACATAGACATATTTGTAATAATAAAACTCTATTTATGACGTAAATACGGTATGCTCGAAACATGAGAAAGTATTAAAATAATATATTATAAGCGTTCAATGAAAATGAATTAATTCTCAGTGAATGTTAAAAACATATATAGACGTATAAACCCTATATGCGATTTGAAATCGTCCGTGGATCGATGATCTCGTTAATGTAAATTCGATACGTTGCATAATAAATGTGATATACCGATTAATGGTCGTTTGCCATGCATTCGTGTACATTTTTTATGAATAACATTCATAGTTTAACATGGCAATGTCAATTTATACCGCGTTAAAAGTGGCTGGCGGTTTTTTCTTCTTTAATTCTTGAAGTTTTTTTTTATATCATAGGAGGCAAACGAACCGGTGGGTCATCTGATGTTAAGTGATCACCACCGTCCATAGACACTTGCAACACCAGGGGCGTAGCAAGTGCGTTGCCAGCCTGTGTTGGAGGGGGAGGAAGGGACAGGGAAAATAAATAGAAAATAGGTCTCCGGTGCTCTCACTGACCGAACGAAACGCAACAATGCAAGCACTGTTACTTCACGTCGGTTTTCTGTGAGAGGGTGGTACTACCCCGGACGAGCCGACCCATTCATCCTGAAAGCAGTATTAGCTTCAGCTTAGCTCAACCACCTACAAAAGTTTTTAGTTAGTGTCTAAGCAAATTTAAACAGGTTTTGTATAGAGTACGAGGGCTTTATTACATGGGGAAATCCATTGTGGATATCTTGAGGTTAGGTTTTGTCCGACTCCCAGGGACTAAAACCTTATGGTCATACATATACCTTTTTGACCTCGAAGAGATCTGCCTATGTATATTATCCCCTCGAGCCGGTAGGTGTTGGCCACTCATTAGGGGCCTCGGTCTTGCGATCTGAGGGGTCGGAAGTGAAGATACCCTATGACGAAAGTACGACGACTTTTATGCCAGAAACCGGCCCCATAACTTGATAGTTCTACTTGGATCTTATTTAGCGTACTTTCGGACTACGCTGAGTATGATTACTCGATTTTATTTGCAAAATTTTTAGTTACTATCGAAGCAAGTTTAGCTAGTGTCTGTATAAAGCACGATGACTATTGTGAAGGGAACCGACAATCGAATTGAGTACATCAACTTAGGCATTCACAGTTCGGCCTTTTTTTGGTCTAGTATATTAGTCTATCCGCAACATACCCGTGTCGCGCTACACTGCCCGTCGTACTTTTACCTCGCTCTGATTTAGTGCACTTTCTGTTTACACTGTGCCTAACTATTTCACTCCTAAGAATCGATTTTTATAGCTTATAAAGTTCCTCAATTAATTCTTACTAATATTTTATATTATTATTTGTTTGTTTGTAATTTTGTCACGCCTTAACTACAGAACCGATCAATATGAAATTTTGCATTTGCATTTTTTGATTTTTGTAAAAAAAAACGTTGTTACAAGTGTCTATTAATAAGTAATAAAATACATTACAATCATTTTTAGCAATGCCTGTCTGTTAGCTTGACAATACATCACTGCTTAAATGATTAAATTTTTATGAAAATTATAAAACATGTCTTCGAGTAACGTTTACTTTTGGTTTCATTAAAATCGGTTCGGTTTATCAAAAGTTATTGTAATGTTAATGACGACGCGACTTAAGTGCGAGAGGTAAGTAGAATAACTATCTACTATAATACATTCAGGTGACTTTATTAGTCATTGTTTTGTATATTGAGTTCCTCCACGCGGTCTCAGAGTCGCAGGCACAGCCAGTCTAGGAAAAGGTACAGCTCCCGAGGGATAGGTCAAACCGACATTATTGTGAGCGAATCTGAAGCATATACAAGTAGGATATACAATGCCAAATTATAATATTATTATTTGACTGATCGCTTCATATATTAACTTCAAATAAACTATCACATCAACTTTTGGCAAACGAACAGGTGGGTCACCTGCTGTTAAGTGATCACCACCGTCCATGGACACTAACAACACCAGAGGAGTCGCAAGTGCGTTGCCACCCTTTGAGAGGAAGGGGTTAGGGGAGGGAGAGGGAGAGGAGGAGAGGGGAGGGGAGATGGGTCTCCGGCGCTCTCACTGACCGAACGAAACGCAACAATGCAAGCACTGTTACTTCACGTCGGTTTTCTATGAGAGGGTGGTACTACCCCGGGCGAGCCGACCCATTCATGCTGAAACCAGTAATAGTTTCAGCGTGGCTCTACCACCGTTAAATACACTTAATAAACTTTACAATTCAAAATAAATTGCACTAACAAGTGACCGCTGAATTTAAACTGAATATAATGATTTAACCCACAAACATTAAATTAATCATCGGTTCAATCGAATAAGATTATAAAGCAGTGAATTATTTAAAACAATAATAAAACACAACAAACCACGTAAACTTTAGTTTCTCTTGTTGTATGTTGTGCAACTGTTTCTTCTGTAGGCTGACAATAATCATAAATTCGAGACAACAATGTAGCGTAGTCGAATAATAAACAACTCTTTACTAAAGACATGTGCGACTAATATGTACGAATGAATAGCAATCGCTCGCGACTCCCTCTGCTTTAAAATACAATATAAAATAATTACTAATAAAATATAGCCAATAACTTGGGATTTATAGTAAAATACATAGCGTAGAAACCATCTCCATGATAAACAATAATAATATTTTAATGTTCCATATCAATGTGTACATAATTAACAGCAATATTGGTATCTGCAGTGGTTACAAACCGTATCGCAGATATCACAATTTCATATAATGAGAACTAAAACAAACAGACTTAAACATATGTAATAAATAAAAACTTAATTTGAATTAACTAAATATGTGAGATTATTGTGTAAATACTATTATATGCGGTCATAGTGATCGGTAAAAGGTTGTTCGAAGTTATCCTCGACATATGTACACTAATATCCATATCTACGTATATAGATTATAGATTAAAGGTAAGATTAACACAAGAACAAAAAGTCGAGACGGTCATAAGGACTGTCGACAGAAGTTAAAACTCAAAACAATGAAATAAATGTGGTCTCTTTTGAATTTTCATATTAATTGTAGTGTGAATGACAATATTTAAATTTCAGAATTTGTTTATTGAAATTATTAACATTAGCGTGGTACATGTGGTACATTATTAACATTAGTATTGGCACTCGGAGCAATAATCATATACATTTTTACAAAGACTATATTAATCATTCAAATGTATGATGAGGTGCAAAATATCAATATTACATGTACACAAGCTCCTATACTACGCGTCGCTAGTCTGACACAAGCACTGCGGCAAGTCTGCGGTAACACTTCAGCGGGCACTTATTTGACAAATGCTTTTTTATTGTGTTTCTGCAGTTAAAACTTTGCGCGGTATTTGACGGCAGATAAACTTATGATTTCCCGTCAGCGACATGCTAGTAAAGCGTGACTGGCTGTAATGCGCTTGCGCTGTTTGTGTCAAACCAGCGACGTGTAGTATAGGAGCTTGTGTACATGTCATATTGATATTTTGTATTGAGATTGTGCTGCCCATCATATATTTGATTAATGGATAAATTGTACAAAAATGTATGTACTTATTGCTCACGAGTGCCAATAGATGTGAAAACCAGAATCTATACTTCTATACTAATATTATAAAAAGTTAGAGTTTGTGAATTTGTCAGTTTGTGAGTTTGTCAGTTTGTGACGTTGTAAGGGGTAATCTCAGGAACTACTGGTCCGATTTGGAAAATTCTTTCAGTGTTATATAGCTCATTTATCAGGGAAGGTTATAGGTTATATATCATCATGGTAAGAACAATAGGAGCGGAGCAGCAATGAAGAATGTTGCAAAATCGGGGTAGTTTTTCCTTTTCAGAGCTTCCGCTGCGTCTTAGCGCAAGATAACCATTCCACGCTTACGTATTACCGCCCTACGCCCAACGAAGGCTAGTAATGTTAATAATTTAGTAAACATTACTTGGGGTCTCCATTGAAAATCAGCGCTGCAGTACCACCCAGTTGTGCTGCAGCACTTTGCTGAATGGAGGTGCCTTTGTTGGACATTCTAATAAGCTATGTATATGTTCATCCTTTTGTTTTGATGCTATCCAGCAATAAAGACATTTTCTTTTTTCTTCTTTCTTTCTAATTTCAATATACAAATTATGAGATGTAAATAATTCAGAATATAATTAATTTAAAAGTTCAAAAGATAACTGTTTCGTTCCATCGTTTTGAGTTTCCAGTTTGAAAAAAATCGTACTGAATAGTGAATAATTTGTGTTAAAAGCGTTCGATACCCACTCTTGTATATTTTGTAAATGATGGATTATGAATAAAATATTTCTTTCTTTCTTTCTTATATAAAAAGTGAGTGAATGAGACAGAAAACAGTAAGGAGATTTTTAGTTCACTCTATGATCGTCCAATCAATGGAAGATTTTATCTCATTTTTTATATCAATACACCTGTATTGATATATGTATCAAGTTGGGGCGTGAAGCTAGTATAGAATATGTACAAAGCGCAGGATATTATGCCCAAATTAATAGCGTTACTTTCATATATTAGCGACGTAGATCGTTTCTATGTTTTATTTTTAATGTACAGAAACTCGTGTAGGTTCATATTTTATTTGTTTAAGTAGAATAACTCTCTACTATAATACATTCAGGTGACTTTATTAGTCATTGTTTTGTATATTGAGTTCCTCCACGCGGTCTCAGAGTCGCAGGCACAGCCAGTCTAGGAAAAGGTACAGCTCAACAAACTCCTATGAAATTTGTTACATTAAAATGTGTTTTATTCATTACATTTTTTTACGCTATTTATTTTATTATAGCTAATCACTAGATGGCGTTGCATCAGCTATTATACCGTTCAACTGATCGACAATAGAATCGATAAATCTATCTATTTAAGTAAAGAGGAATAAATATGAATATCTTACAGTAACCATAACTCTTAATCTATACATATAATAAAAATGTAGTGTCTGTATGTAATAGCAAAATAAAATTAAAAAAACTCGTCTATGAAAGTATACACGCTACTGATAAAAAAATAAAATTTTTAAAATTTTTAAAATTTTTGTCGGTCTGTCTGTTTGTTTCTTCCGCGTAATCTGGACCGATTTTGACAGATAGCTGAAATGAAAGCGGGTTACTTAGGCTACTTTAAATTAGACTAATTTTTTAATTTAGACTAGCTATTAACCGCGGCTTCGTCCGCAATGCTAACTCCAAAACGGTTGGAACGATTTTCACGGAATTTTCACCGGCAGATAGAAGACATTATAACAAGTAAATTAGTCTTTTTTTAATTTAGACTAGCTGTTAACCGTGGCTTCGCCCGCAGTGCTATCTCCGTAACGATTCGACTACTTATTGCTCACGAGTGCCAATAGATGTGAAAACCAGAATCTATACTTCTATACTAATATTATAAAAAGTTAGAGTTTGTGAATTTGTCAGTTTGTGAGTTTGTCAGTTTGTGACGTTGTAAGGGGTAATCTCAGGAACTACTGGTCCGATTTGGAAAATTCTTTCAGTGTTATATAGCTCATTTATCAGGGAAGGTTATAGGTTATATATCATCATGGTAAGAACAATAGGAGCGGAGCAGCAATGAAGAATGTTGCAAAATCGGGGTAGTTTTTCCTTTTCAGAGCTTCCGCTGCGTCTTAGCGCAAGATAACCATTCCACGCTTACGTATTACCGCCCTACGCCCAACGAAGGCTAGTAATGTTAATAATTTAGTAAACATTACTTGGGGTCTCCATTGAAAATCAGCGCTGCAGTACCACCCAGTTGTGCTGCAGCACTTTGCTGAATGGAGGTGCCTTTGTTGGACATTCTAATAAGCTATGTATATGTTCATCCTTTTGTTTTGATGCTATCCAGCAATAAAGACATTTTCTTTTTTCTTCTTTCTTTCTAATTTCAATATACAAATTATGAGATGTAAATAATTCAGAATATAATTAATTTAACAGTTCAAAAGATAACTGTTTCGTTCCATCGTTTTGAGTTTCCAGTTTGAAAAAAATCGTACTGAATAGTGAATAATTTGTGTTAAAAGCGTTCGATACCCACTCTTGTATATTTTGTAAATGATGGATTATGAATAAAATATTTCTTTCTTTCTTTCTTATATAAAAAGTGAGTGAATGAGACAGAAAACAGTAAGGAGATTTTTAGTTCACTCTATGATCGTCCAATCAATGGAAGATTTTATCTCATTTTTTATATCAATACACCTGTATTGATATATGTATCAAGTTGGGGCGTGAAGCTAGTATAGAATATGTACAAAGCGCAGGATATTATGCCCAAATTAATAGCGTTACTTTCATATATTAGCGACGTAGATCGTTTCTATGTTTTATTTTTAATGTACAGAAACTCGTGTAGGTTCATATTTTATTTGTTCTTGCTGGTACGTGAGCACGTCGCTCTAATTAATCTTGTTACTTAAAAAAAATTAGTGAAAGTCCGCTGTGTTTCATCTTCATGCTTATTAAAGTACGGGACAAGTAATAACCAAGCGTTTACGTTATTGAATGTTTAAATTTAGCTTTATAATTTATTAGTCCAATACGTCCTCAACAAACTATAAAATTTGTTACGTTAAAATGTGTTTTTTTTTTCATTAAATATTTTTTACGCTATTTATTTTATTATAGCTAATCACTAGATGGCGTTGCATCAGCTATTATACCGTTCAACTGATCGACAATAGAATCGATAAATCTATCTATTTAAGTAAAGAGGAATAAATATGAATATCTTACAGTAACCATAACTCTTAATCTATACATGAATAAGATTATAAAGCAGTGAATTATTTAAATCAATAATAAAACACAACAAACCACGAAATCTTTAGTTTCTCTTGATGTATGTTGTGCAACTGTTTTTTTCTGTAGGCTGACTGACAATAATCATAAATTCGAGACAACAATGTACCGTAGTCGAATAATAAACTACTCTTTACTAAAGACATGTGCAACGTGTATGTACGACGAGCAATCGCTCGCGACTCCCTCTGCTTTAAAATACAATATAAAATAATTACTAATAAAATATAGCCAATAACTAGGGATTTATAGTAAGATGCATAGCGTAGAAACCATCTATATAAAAATACTACGGAACGCAGTCATGATGATCAGTAATTGGTTGTTCAAATTTATCATCTACATAATATATATACACTAACATTCATGTCTATGTATATATATTATAGAACAGCTGTAAGTTTAACACAAGAAAAAACCTTTTAATTACCCTCCCATAGGAATATTCTCAAATGATACAGCATTTGATTGATTATCAAAGAATAATCTATAGTATAAATAAAAATTAATTACCGAATGTTGTAAGCGCATCACTTCAAAACGGCTGCACCTGTTTGATTGATATTTTTTTGACTGGACATAAATTTATGTTTTCCCGTCAACGACGTGTTAGTAAAGCGTGACCGACTGACTGTATTGCGCTTGCGCTGCTTACTTGCCAAGTATTTATTGAAGTGATAACTTTTTTAGCTAGATGACTGATCTTTGGTACGAGAAAAATTTATGGGTTCGCGTCACCGATGACCTCGACACGCTAGTGAAGGGAAGTGAAGGGCTCGTGACGTATTACGCTTGTGTTAGACTAGCGACACGTAGTATAGCGGCATGTGTACATATAATATTGATATATTGTATTGAGCTTGTGTAGCCCATCATATGTTTGATTAATTAATAAAATGTATAAAAATGTACGTAATTATTGCTAAGAGTGCCAATACACGTGAGAATCCGACTAATGTTTATAATTTCAAAATACAAATTATGGAATTTAAATAATTCAGATTATAGTTCTTTTAAAGGTAAAAAAATACACACAGTTATTCCATTTTTTTTTATTGTAGCACGAAAAAATGACTGCACTGTGCCTGATGGTACGCACAGTACAATCCAAAAACAAGGGCGACCACCGAGTGACACATTATCCATCGCCGGTCGCCGCTGTTATGCCGGCCTGCGAAAAGCTGGATATGCACAGGCTGATCCCGAAACTCGACCCGCATAAGCGAATCACTATGACGGGCTTTTTCGCCATATACATGGTGGTTGCGACCCAGTCAGGCTGTAAAACTCTACCACCCCGCTTTCGCCATTGCCTCGTTGGTTATTCAGCAGGGTGCACCACGTGCAGGTGTGGTTGGCTTGGGTGTCTCAAATCTTAGATGTTATTCGATACCCCTTACACCCCAATATGTCTGTCCTGTCTATATCTTAGTCTTATAGTCTTTATCACTGCCTCGGCTTTTATTTTCATTCTCAGGACAAGGTTTGTATAAAAAAATCGATGTTTGGAAAATAGTACGGCAGAGTGCAAAAATTTGTCTTAAAACAATCGATATAACAAGTGAGTGAATGAGACAGAAAAAAGTACGGAGATTTTTATTTCGCCATACGATCGTCCAATCAATGAATGACTTTATATTATTTTTTTATCAATACAACTGTATCAAGTTGGCTCGTGCAGCTAGTATAGAATATTTACATAGCGCATGATTAAATTTTTATGAAAATTATAAAACATGTCTTCGAGTAACGTTTACTTTTGGTTTCATTAAAATCGGTTCGGTTTATCAAAAGTTATTGTAATGTTAATGACGACGCGACTTAAGTGCGAGAGGTAAGTAGAATAACTATCTACTATAATACATTCAGGTGACTTTATTAGTCATTGTTTTGTATATTGAGTTCCTCCACGCGGTCTCAGAGTCGCAGGCACAGCCAGTCTAGGAAAAGGTACAGCTCCCGAGGGATAGGTCAAACCGACATTATTGTGAGCGAAACTGCAAGCAAATACAAGTAGGATATACAATGCCAAATTATAATATTATTATTTGACTGATCGCTTCATATATTAACTTCAAATAAACTATCACATCAACTTTACAATGTTAAATTAAATTGCACCAACAAGTGACCGCTGAATTTAAACTGAATATAATGATTTAACCCATAAACATTAAATTAATCATCGGTTCAATCGAATAAGATTATAAAGCAGTGAATTATTTAAATCAATAATAAAACACAACAAACCACGAAATCTTTAGTTTCTCTTGATGTATGTTGTGCAACTGTTTTTTTCTGTAGGCTGACTGACAATAATCATAAATTCGAGACAACAATGTACCGTAGTCGAATAATAAACTACTCTTTACTAAAGACATGTGCAACGTGTATGTACGACGAGCAATCGCTCGCGACTCCCTCTGCTTTAAAATACAATATAAAATAATTACTAATAAAATATAGCCAATAACTAGGGATTTATAGTAAGATGCATAGCGTAGAAACCATCTATATAAAAATACTACGATTTTCACGGAATTTTCACCGGCAGATAGAAGACATTATAACAAGTAAATTAGTCTTTTTTTAATTTAGACTAGCTGTTAACCGTGGCTTCGCCCGCAGTGCTATCTCCGTAACGATTCGATCGAATTTTACGGGACTTTTACCAGCAGATAGCTGATCTTATAGGAAGTAATTTAGGTTATTTTATTTTAGACTAACTGTTACCTACAACTTCGTCTGCATGAAATTTAGCAAAAAATATATTGTTATTTGTAAAGATTGATATTTTTTTGACTGGACATAAATTTATGTTTTCCCGTCAACGACGTGTTAGTAAAGCGTGACCGACTGACTGTATTGCGCTTGCGCTGCTTACTTGCCAAGTATTTATTGAAGTGATAACTTTTTTAGCTAGATGACTGATCTTTGGTACGAGAAAAATTTATGGGTTCGCGTCACCGATGACCTCGACACGCTAGTGAAGGGAAGTGAAGGGCTCGTGACGTATTACGCTTGTGTTAGACTAGCGACACGTAGTATAGCGGCATGTGTACATATAATATTGATATATTGTATTGAGCTTGTGTAGCCCATCATATGTTTGATTAATTAATAAAATGTATAAAAATGTACGTAATTATTGCTAAGAGTGCCAATACACGTGAGAATCCGACTAATGTTTATAATTTCAAAATACAAATTATGGAATTTAAATAATTCAGATTATAGTTCTTTTAAAGGTAAAAAAATACACACAGTTATTCCATTTTTTTTTATTGTAGCACGAAAAAATGACTGCACTGTGCCTGATGGTACGCACAGTACAATCCAAAAACAAGGGCGACCACCGAGTGACACATTATCCATCGCCGGTCGCCGCTGTTATGCCGGCCTGCGAAAAGCTGGATATGCACAGGCTGATCCCGAAACTCGACCCGCATAAGCGAATCACTATGACGGGCTTTTTCGCCATATACATGGTGGTTGCGACCCAGTCAGGCTGTAAAACTCTACCACCCCGCTTTCGCCATTGCCTCGTTGGTTATTCAGCAGGGTGCACCACGTGCAGGTGTGGTTGGCTTGGGTGTCTCAAATCTTAGATGTTATTCGATACCCCTTACACCCCAATATGTCTGTCCTGTCTATATCTTAGTCTTATAGTCTTTATCACTGCCTCGGCTTTTATTTTCATTCTCAGGACAAGGTTTGTATAAAAAAATCGATGTTTGGAAAATAGTACGGCAGAGTGCAAAAATTTGTCTTAAAACAATCGATATAACAAGTGAGTGAATGAGACAGAAAAAAGTACGGAGATTTTTATTTCGCCATACGATCGTCCAATCAATGAATGACTTTATATTATTTTTTTATCAATACAACTGTATCAAGTTGGCTCGTGCAGCTAGTATAGAATATTTACATAGCGCAGGATACAATATTATGCCCAAATTAATAGCGTTACTTTCATATATTAGCGACGTAGATCGTTTCTATGTTTTATTTTTAATGTACAGAAACTCGTGTAGGTTCATATTTTATTTGTTCTTGCTGGTACGTGAGCACGTCGCTCTAATTAATCTTGTTACTTAAAAAAAATTAGTGAAAGTCCGCTGTGTTTCATCTTCATGCTTATTAAAGTACGGGACAAGTAATAACCAAGCGTTTACGTTATTGAATGTTTAAATTTAGCTTTATAATTTATTAGTCCAATACGTCCTCTACAAACTATAAAATTTGTTACGTTAAAATGTGTTTTTTTTTTCATTAAATATTTTTTACGCTATTTATTTTATTATAGCTAATCACTAGATGGCGTTGCATCAGCTATTATACCGTTCAACTGATCGACAAAAGAATTGATAAATCTATCTATTTAAGTGAAGAGGAATAAATATGAATATCTTATTACAGTAACCATAACTCTTAATCTATACATATAATAAAAATGTAGTGCCTGTATGTAATGGCAAAATAAAGTAAAAAAACTTGGCTATGAAAGTATACACGCTACTGATAACAAAAATGCAATTTTTAAAATTTTTGTCTTTCTGTTTTTTTTCCGGGTAATCTGGACCGATTTTGACAGATTGCTGAATTTAAAGCGGGTTATTTATGCTACTTTGAATTAGACTAGCTATTAACCACGGCTTCGTCCGCAATGCTAATTCCAAAACGGTTGGACCGATTTTCACGGAATTTTCACCGGCAGATAGAAGACATTATAACAAGTAAATTAGTCTTTTTTTAATTTAGACTAGCTGTTAACCGTGGCTTCGCCCGCAGTGCTATCTCCGTAACGATTCGACCGAATTTTACGGCACTTTTACCGGCAGAGAGCTGATCTTATAGGTAGTAATTTAAGTGACACACAGAGCGCTTACTTTTGTGCAAATGGTGAGTTCTTTTTCAATGCTAATTATTCATACTATTTACATAATTAATGCGCACCTATATATGTTCCTATTTATGGCGTTTCATTGTATATACATAGTATTTAAAATCGAATGAAATTCTTTAATTGTATGTGTATCTTTAATACGATATGAAGGCTAAACGAATACGATGAATTTATTTACAGTTACACTTTACAAAAACTGGATACTATACCTATAATTCTTATTTTCATGTTCAAAATATCTTTTTATATATTATCAATAATTTGTTATTGTAATTACGTAAACAGAAATCTCAAGCATAGTGCGTGACGTCATATCTTCCGAAACATTGTTCTGACATTTATATTTTGGTAGATTTATACTGAAGAAAAATAGTATTCATTAGAATCATGTGACATCGATTCAGTAAGTCGTGATGGTCGAGTGGTTTGAACGGTGGAATATCAAACGGATATCCGCAGATTGAAACTCTGGCATGTACCAAAGAATTCTTCAAAGTTCGCGTACATTTAATAATTTAATCTGGTAACGCTACCGGCTGACGATGAAAACATAGAAAAACATAGAATTGTGGACCTCTCAGAGTTAGAAATCGCCAATAAGTCGAAAGCTGGCGTGGTGATTATGCCCAAACCATCCTTCGGAAAGAGGCCTATGGCCCTGTAGTGTGTCTCTTGTAGGCTGATTACGATGATGATGATATCAATCCGACCCAATTATAGACATGAACGGTTTTGGAAAGTTTGGGCCATTTTTTTTAAATTACCGTGCTTTTGTCTAGATATCTCAATAACCGTAGTAACAAATAAGAATATTCTACTGAGTTCAATAAGCACTATTTAAATTGTCGAATATTAAAAACTGCTTAGACTTAGATGTCTATCTATCTGTCTATACCTTTAAACGAGCAATTCTTTTATATTGTTATATATTCAGGATCTCGGAAACGGCGGCAGTGATTTCCGTGAAACTTAGTATGTACGTGGTTTCGGAGACGATAAATCGATCTAGCTAAATTTCGTTCATAGGAAACTTCGTAATTATTGCTAAGAGTGCCAATACACGTGAGAATCCGACTAATGTTTATAATTTCAAAATACAAATTATGGAATTTAAATAATTCAGATTATAGTTCTTTTAAAGGTAAAAAAATACACACAGTTATTCCATTTTTTTTTATTGTAGCACGAAAAAATGACTGCACTGTGCCTGATGGTACGCACAGTACAATCCAAAAACAAGGGCGACCACCGAGTGACACATTATCCATCGCCGGTCGCCGCTGTTATGCCGGCCTGCGAAAAGCTGGATATGCACAGGCTGATCCCGAAACTCGACCCGCATAAGCGAATCACTATGACGGGCTTTTTCGCCATATACATGGTGGTTGCGACCCAGTCAGGCTGTAAAACTCTACCACCCCGCTTTCGCCATTGCCTCGTTGGTTATTCAGCAGGGTGCACCACGTGCAGGTGTGGTTGGCTTGGGTGTCTCAAATCTTAGATGTTATTCGATACCCCTTACACCCCAATATGTCTGTCCTGTCTATATCTTAGTCTTATAGTCTTTATCACTGCCTCGGCTTTTATTTTCATTCTCAGGACAAGGTTTGTATAAAAAAATCGATGTTTGGAAAATAGTACGGCAGAGTGCAAAAATTTGTCTTAAAACAATCGATATAACAAGTGAGTGAATGAGACAGAAAAAAGTACGGAGATTTTTATTTCGCCATACGATCGTCCAATCAATGAATGACTTTATATTATTTTTTTATCAATACAACTGTATCAAGTTGGCTCGTGCAGCTAGTATAGAATATTTACATAGCGCAGGATACAATATTATGCCCAAATTAATAGCGTTACTTTCATATATTAGCGACGTAGATCGTTTCTATGTTTTATTTTTAATGTACAGAAACTCGTGTAGGTTCATATTTTATTTGTTCTTGCTGGTACGTGAGCACGTCGCTCTAATTAATCTTGTTACTTAAAAAAAATTAGTGAAAGTCCGCTGTGTTTCATCTTCATGCTTATTAAAGTACGGGACAAGTAATAACCAAGCGTTTACGTTATTGAATGTTTAAATTTAGCTTTATAATTTATTAGTCCAATACGTCCTCTACAAACTATAAAATTTGTTACGTTAAAATGTGTTTTTTT
The DNA here is from genome assembly GCA_015888305.1 of Antheraea pernyi. Classification (NCBI taxonomy): domain Eukaryota; kingdom Metazoa; phylum Arthropoda; class Insecta; order Lepidoptera; family Saturniidae; genus Antheraea; species Antheraea pernyi. The sequence goes on from MU160260.1 coordinate 67,197, forward strand.
TTTCATTAAATATTTTTTACGCTATTTATTTTATTATAGCTAATCACTAGATGGCGTTGCATCAGCTATTATACCGTTCAACTGATCGACAAAAGAATTGATAAATCTATCTATTTAAGTGAAGAGGAATAAATATGAATATCTTATTACAGTAACCATAACTCTTAATCTATACATATAATAAAAATGTAGTGCCTGTATGTAATGGCAAAATAAAGTAAAAAAACTTGGCTATGAAAGTATACACGCTACTGATAACAAAAATGCAATTTTTAAAATTTTTGTCTTTCTGTTTTTTTTCCGGGTAATCTGGACCGATTTTGACAGATTGCTGAATTTAAAGCGGGTTATTTATGCTACTTTGAATTAGACTAGCTATTAACCACGGCTTCGTCCGCAATGCTAATTCCAAAACGGTTGGACCGATTTTCACGGAACGATTCTGCTATAGCTTTATAACAGATTGTAATTATATGAGATAATTAGGTAATTATAAGTATATTATGTACCCATTTTCAGCGACTCTTTCTGTGTTAATAATACTTTTAACATTTTTGTTTTGTTAATTATCTCCGCGATTGTTCATTCTTATATTTATGTAACAATGATTATGATTGTGTACGTTCTTTCTTTAATTGTGTAGGTTTTATGAGTTTGACCATATATATACCTACTTGATGTTAAATGACTATATGATCTTCGTAGATGGTAAATACTAGAATGGCTCTCAAGTGTAACTCGCGGGTACACACTTATAGGTGCTTGACGGTCACGCCCGCGTAACAGGCCCGCCGTGTATCAGGCAACAGCCAAAGCTGAGGTGTGCCGCGCACCCTTGAGCTAGTTGTCAAAATAAAATCGGCTGAGTGCCTTAAGCGCTCGCCTTAGTAGTCCGGTGAAGCTGTTAAGACCTTGCTGGGTCAATAGCGTAGTCGTTTCGAAAAAAAAGAAGAAAAAAAGTGCTTGACGGTAATTCTTTAACGTAGAGTGGTAATTAGCCAGATGTGTTTAGAATAAGCTCTATCATCACGGAACTATGGAAATATACTATGTAATTAAATAGTAGATACGTAATTGATTAGAAAAAAATAATAGTCGTTCTGGCTAGACCAGACTAGGTCTAGTGGTTTGACCGGTGGAATATGATTTCGATGTCCGCACGTTCGAGCCCCGGCATGTTGTACCAACGAATTATTTTCGGAATTCACGTACATTTACTAATTTAAATTGGTGACACTATCGGCTGACGGTGAAGGAAAACGTCGCGAGGAAATCTAAATCTGAGGAATGTTCTTGTAGTACTACTAGTATGTGGGGAAAACATAGAACTGTGGATTTCTCAGAGTTTGAAATCGCCAATACGTCGTGGGCTGGCGTGGTGATTACGCCCATACCGTCCTTCGGAAAGAGGCCTATGACCTTGCAGTAGGTCTCTTACATGCTGATGATGATGATGATGAATTGATTTATGATTTTGACTTATTGTTAAAACTATGTATATTATCTATACTAATATTATAAAGAGGTAGAGTTTGTGAATTTGTGAGTTTGTGACGTTGTAAGGGGTAATCTCAGGAACTACTGGTCCGATTTGGAAAATTGTTTCAGTGTTATATAGCTCATTTATCAGAATGGCTCTCGAAGTGTAACTCGCGGGTACACACTTATAGGTGCTTGACGGCATTTCTTTAACGTAGAGTGGTAGTTAGCCAGATGTGTTTAGAATAAGCTCTGTCATCACGGAACTATGGAAATATACTATGTAATTAAATAATAGATACGTAATTGATTGAAAAAAAAAATAGTCGTTCTGGTCTAGTGGTTTGACTGGTGGAATATGATTTCGATGTCCGCAGGTTCGAGCCCCGGCTTATTATTATATTATTACCAACGAATTATTTTTGGAATTCACGTACATTTACTAATTTAAATCGGTGACACTATCGGCTGACGGTGACGGAAAACATCGTGAGGAAACCTGAACCTAGGGAATGTTCTTTTAGTACTACTAGTATGTGGGGAAATCATAGAACTGTGGATTTCTCAGAGTTTGAAATCGCCAATACGTCGTGGGCTGGCGTGGTGATTACGCCCATACCGTCCTTCGGAAAGAGGTCTACGGCCCTGCAATAGGTCTCTTACATGCTGATGATGATGATGAATTGATTTATGATTTTATTGTTAAAACTATGTATATTATGTCTGTAATAACTTTATATAAGGCAATTTTAATAATACAAAAGTCGAGACAGTCCTCATGGACTGCTGACAGAACTGAAAACTCAAAACAATTGAGTGACAGTGCTCTTATTCGAATTTTAATATCAATTATAGCTTACATTATTTAAAACATTAGTCTGGTATTCATATCTATTGGCACTCCGAGCAATAACTATGTACATTTTTATACAATTAATTAATTAATTAAACGTATGGTGAACTACACAAGCTTCATACAAAATATCAATATTACATGTACACAGGCCCCGCTATACTGCATATTCGAATTTTTTAATCAATTATAGCTTACATTATTTAAAAGATTAGTCTGGTGTTCATATCTATTGGCACTCCGAGCAATAACTATGTACATTTTTATACAATTTATTAATTAATTAAACGTATGGTGAACCACACAAGCTTCATACAAAATATCAATATTACATGTACACAGGCCCCGCTATACTGCATGTCGCTAGTCTGACGTAAGCGCAAAACGTCAAGAGCACGTCGAGTTCGTCGGTGACGCGAATCCGTAAGTTTTTTCCCTGACGAATACTTTTTTGTACCGCTCAACGCGGCTGAAGAAGTTTTCGCTTCAGAAGATTAACCGACTCCAAAAAAATCTACTCTAGAAAAATGCATCCGATGAGTTTCACGGATAAGACGTTTTTGATCTAGTTTTAGATTGCCATAATCCTACAAATTTTTCAATCACCAACCGATCAGTTTCCTATTCGAGTTTTAGGGTTACCATGTCGTATCTCCGAATTCGAGGTCCAATGATAATGAACTTAAATTGGTATCCCCTTCAAAACATCCCCTTTGTAATGAAATAATAATTTACTAAATCGGTTTATGAACCACGAAGGTCTGAGGTAAGAAACATAAAAAAGACAGCCGGATTGAGGAACTTTTTTGAAGTTGTTTAAAAATACATATATGGCTAGAGTTACAAAGAGATTTAAAAATATTTTATACGAGCTGTGCCCGCGACTCCGTCCGCATGGAATCTAATGTAAAAAAAAGTGACTAATAAAAGACTCTAAATATATTAAGTCCATTTACTTATCTACTTTTCTCTCGTACTTAAGTCGAATCGCCATTAAAATTACAATAAAGTTTGATATAGTGAATCGATTTTAATGTATCCAAGATTAAATGTTACTCGAGAATATGCTTTATGATTTTCTTAGTATGGTGTTATCGTAAACGCAGTACTTTAGCAGTGATGCGTGTTCAAAAAACAGGCAGACACACATTTCTAAAAATGATCGAAATGTTTTTGAAGTTATACTTTTGGCGTGTTAGGGAAAAATGATGAGAGTAAATTTATACGATGCGCGCGCACATCGTCACGAAAAACCGACACCCTGAAGTTAGCTATAGTCAACATTTTGTTTCTTTGTATTTCTTTGTATTAAAACTTTCAATGTATGAATGAATGAATACTTTATTGCACTTTTTGTTTGTACACTGGCGAGCTTAATGCTATAAAGCACTTTCTTCCAGCTAACCAGCGGTATTGATGTCAATCAAATAGTTTTGTAGGTAATGCATATACAGAAGTCAATAATAAATAAATAAAATAAATAAATAATAAAATAAATATTAGTACATACACGATTATACATATCTACAGACTTACATACAAATATACACAGTAATAATAATATTTAATACCTTTTTTCTATTGTTAGTGTCCTTTTTTCTACAAACGTAGAATAAGAAGTTACGCCAAAGAAGTATAACTTCTAACGCGTGTAAATAAGTGCACACACACTTTTTTATTACTTATAAAGACATCTGCGACAATTTTTTTCACAAAAATCTGTAATGTAATCATTTTTATTATATGTATATATACGATAGTGAATATAAACCGATGTAACATACAAACATTCATCATCTAATATTCACGATTACAATTTTCTTATATAAGTTGATTTTGATGTGTCGTTTATTTTCGAGTGTAGTAACTAACACAATCTATAAACCTATACTTATCTACGAATACATGAATATTGATTTTTGATAAATAATTAAGTAGATAAATTGTTTATGTAAATATATGTAAGCCTATGCATATTGAGAAACTCATTTTCAATCGATTCTATTATGAGCTGTAATCATTATTATATAATTTTAGTAAATATTGATTTATAATTTATGTCAAAGATATTAGTGAAAATTTAATTTACTCATGATACGAACCCATTCATATAATTATCAATATATTGTGATGTTTAATGTTACATTAACCCGTCGGTCGATTCTTTTACATTCAGATCTCAAGATGTTAGATTATGTTCTTCAATACCAATCCAATTAAAAAAAAATATATTTTACATGACGAAATTTGTTATTGTTTCAAGTTCTTCAAATTTTGTAATAAATCCGTTATTTTTTTAAACTTATGCTGCCGAGCTATCTGTTGACCTGTTCATCATAAGGTCTACATTCATTTGTTTGGAGGTTAAACCCATGGTTTTATGCAGTTCAAGGGTTAAAATGTTAAACTAAACTTGTTAACTTAATGCACGCACTGTGAATTAATCCCCTTAAAAAGAGGATTGAATTCAGCGATGCCAGACGTCCCGATTTTGGCGGGACGTCCCTGTATTTAAATTAAAATTAGATGTCCCGCGTGTATATATATATATATATATATCTCTTCTATATATATAATAAGATTGTAAATCTAAAGTGTCTGTAATTTTTCGGTTTTCGTGAAAAAAATGTTGCAGGTGTCTACTAATAAACAATAGAATATATTTCAAACATTTTTAGAAATGTCTGTCTGTCTGTCTGTCTGTCTGTTTGTATGACCAGGCGTCACTGCTAAAGTACTGGGTTCACAATAAACCTCATGTAAAACATAAACCATATCTTCGAGAATAACTTGTCTTCGTTTTATTAAAATCGGTCCACTCTATCAAAAGTATCGTAATTTTAATCACGACGCGTTTAATGGTGGTAGAGCCACGCTGAAGCTATTACTGGTTTCAGCATGAATGGGTCGGCTCGTCCGGGGTACTACCACTCTCTCATAGAATACCGACGTGAAGTAACAGTGCTTGCATTGTTGCGTTTCGTTCGGTCAGTGAGAGCGCCGGAGGCCCAAATCCCCTGCCCTCCTCTCTCCTCTCCTTTCCCTAACCCTTCCCCCAAAGGGTGGCAACGCACTTGCAACTCCTCTGGTGTTGTTAGTGTCTATGGACGGTGGTGATCACTTAACATCAGGTGACCCACATGTTCGTTTGCCACCAGAAATACGTTCAGATGACTTTATTAGTCATTACTTTGTACAACACGTTACACGTGGACGAAGTCGCGGGCACGGCTAGTATATAATATTATTATATACGTTTTTTACGATGTCCCGCTTTCAATGAAAGAGTCCCACTTTTTTCACTCAAAAAGTTCCAAAATCCCGACAAGGCAAAAAAAAATCTGGCAACACTGATTGAATTATACATCAAAAGAAAGTGTCAGTGAATTTTATGGTAGTCGTTTATTATTTTTACTACTTAATTATTTAAATTAATAAAAAAAATACAGAAACTCATTAGAATAAAGCTATTTCCGGAGCTTTATGAAGAAGACGGTAATCTCTAGGCCTAATAAAATTGTAATAATAACTTAAAATATGGCTTATAGAAATGTATATATACAATGTACGTATAAGTTAAAACACAAGAAACAAACACAATCCAAGATCTAGCATCTAGGAAAATAAAAAATTAAGTCAATGAGATGAGAGTTAAAGAGAATGAAATTATCTATAATTCATTACAAGTCTAGCACGAGATAATTATTTCAATAATTCTAGGTATAAGATACATTCATAGATAAATATTATAAAACAAAGTCCCATACCACGTCTGTCCGTCTGACTGTTTGTTCGCGGTAAACTCAAAATCTACTGAATGCATTTTCATGCGGTTTTCACCGGTAATAAAGTGATAAAGCTTGCCGGTTCTACTCGATGACTGGGTTGTTTTCCGAGCCGGTGGTAGCTTTGACGGTAATAAGCGCCTTCTCAGGGCCTAAATTGAATAAAGGCTATTTTGATTTTGATTTATTCATTCATGGGAAAGGTTAGGTATATAATTTGTCAAGGTTTGTTTTATTATCAGGACGGGACAGCTGGACCTGCTGGTAGGTAATTAAAATAAACGTGAAAATCGATTTTCATATTTACGAACCGATTAAATATCTGTATTTACCTTGGAACTTGTATTTTAGTCTATGCAAACATCTGACCGCTCTTGACTCCAATATTCGTAGTATTTATTACAAACACCTGTGCATACTGATCGATCATTTCGTAGTGTTATTTTTAAATTTAATATTATGATACTAATGATTTATGCGAATATCTTCTACTACGAAAGTCTTCTACTAAAAATACAAAAATATGTAAAGATATTACATTTTCAACATAGTTAAAATATATGGTTCACTTTTACGAAATATCTTGCAATTCTATTCTCAGATTAAGACCGGTTGGTTATTATAATTTGTAATTAAGGTCTCGAGTAAAATATAACCGTAATATTGGGGTAGCTGACGACGCAATTAGTAGATTCTTCCATTGGGCCGTGAATGTTCCGGCACGGGTCATTGTGGACTATAATTTAAAAATGACATTAAAAGATAAGAATTCATTCTTATTGCCGCCATACAGGAAGTAATCTCAATGAAAAGTGAAAAGGAATATAGGTAACAAATGTAAACTAACGTAACGTAACATAGTTATGTTAAATAATAACAATAATTGCTCACATTCTAAACGATCTTTGACAAAACGAATTAAATTAACGAAAGCAGAAAAGAGGTGCGGACCAAGAGTCTGCAGAAAGAAAAAAAATATCGGGGTAGACACTGGGTAAATCTAGTTCAGATGACGTTACCAAGCCGAGGTGTGCAGTGCACTCTTGAGCTAGTTCTCAAAGTAAAATCGGTCGAGTGCCTTAAGCGCTCGCCTTAGTAGCCCGGTGAAGCTGTTAAGGCCTTGCTATGCCAGTAGAGTAGTTATTTCGAAAAAAACAAATAGTTCAAATGACAGGGTTTAACAATATTTATTTGTGTAAAATATTTTCGGAAAGTTGTTATCATTATAGCTAGCTTTTGCCCGAGGCTTTGCTCGCGTTCCCGCTGCAGCAGTACTGTTTTCGTGGATGAAAGGTACCCTATGGCCCTATGCGTAACTTTACGATGACCAGCTGAGTAATTAAGGTATAAAGGCGTATTTGTTACAAACGAATAAAGCAAACTCACATTGCCATTTATCATTTTAGTTGAGATTGACGAAATTTATAGGATTTTTGGTAATGTCTCATAATATTTACATCCACTCGTCCAATCCTTCGGCTTTTTACATTCAAGTCAGACCCGAGTTTGTATGAAAGAATATTCATCTCCTATTTAGAATACTATAATGATATGTATATCTAAATGTCAGTTCACAATGGTACAATGATAACCGATGACATAACATATAATTTAAGAATTTATTATGTTGATCAGACGAGAGTAATCAATATGTTATGATGTACACTTCCATTGTTATGTCTATTCTAATATATACAAAGATTTATGTCGACTCTATGCGAAACTTTTTTTTTATATCATAGATGGCGAAAGAACAGATGTCACCTGATGTTAAGTGATCACCACCGTCCATTGACACTTGCAAAGGAGTTGCAAGTGTGTTGTCAGCTTGTGTTTGGGGGAGGGTAAGGGAAGGGGCGGGGAGCGGAGAGGGAAAGGGAGGGGGCCCCCGGCGTTCTCACTGACCGAACGAAACGCAACAATGCAAGCACTGTTACTTTACGTCGATTTTCTGTAAGAGCATCCTCTACCTACCATCGTACATGCTGAAACCAGTAGCAACATCATCGTGGCTCTACCACCTTCCAGAAAACTATATTTATTCTTGATAAAATATAGAGTTCTTTCGCAGAATGGGTCTCTAAATATATGGAACGAAAAACAGTAAGTCGCTAGAGATGTTTATGATAAACAGGGTCACGGACCCTCATTATAACTGATGGGAAGTGAAGATTACGTCGATTATAGTGATGTTTGTAGTGATGACGATAATTATGTTAATTATTCCATATATTAAAACGTTATATCGTTTGAAAATAATCGACAGAATAGAATGTAGAATAGTTTATATACTAGTCGTTTCCGTTTGCGTTTTTTATTTGTTGTTATTAATATTTGTTATAATTATTATTTCTTGTAATAAATTCCTTAGTTATAGCAAAATGAATAAACGAAAATATTCTGTGTTGAAGTATATAGGCAATGAAGGTAAAGAAGCGGTTCTACGCCGCCTACCGGCTAATTGTAGCAAAACAGATAGCATAAAAACCGCCTTGAAAAATAAAAATAAGTAATGAATAAATTAAAAAAAATGACTGCGCGGCCAACAAAGAGACTAAGAGTAGAGTAAAAAAATCGAGGCAGTCTTTAGGACTGCCGACATAAGTGAAAACTCAAAACAATAGAATATAACTATGCTCTCTTTTGAAGTATAGTCTGAATTATTTACATTTCATAATTTGCAAAATTGTTACTCTAGTGTTCATATCTATCGGCACTCCGAAAAATAATTATATACATTTATATTATACTAGCGGGCACGGCATACGTTGTCCCGCCCTGATAATAAAAAAAATCATTGACAAATGATATCTCAAAACCTTCCTCGTGAATCACTTTATCTACTGGCGAACACCGTATGAAAATCCGTTCTATACTTTTAGAGTTTATCGCAAATAAACAGACAGACAGACAGACGCGTTAGGGGACTTTGTTTTATACTATGTAATAATAGTTTATTAATTAATCAAACATATGATATATCTATGCTATACCGCAAGTCTAACGCCTTTCCTACCAAAAATACCACTCAATGTGCCTAAAGATATTTTCACTTCAAAAACAAGCTGAATTAAATAATCTGTATATACCTTCGATCAACAATAACTAGATAAAGGGTCACGTACAAAATCGAAGCTAAATCATGTTCGTGTAAATATATACTTATGTAGTAGGTATTTGTTTACTAAGAAAGGGAGAAAAAACGTTTTAAAACAGTTTTAAGTTCAACCTAATTACAATCATGACACCTAGTAATAACGATAAAACGGCAAAGCAATAAATTACTCCCGTCACTTACACATGAAAAGATAACATAAACAACATTTAGCGTGAATTCAACCTTAAACCACAATTAATAAAGTACTTATTTCCCGTTATTGTGCGTGGTTGGCGAGCCTTGGCCAAACATTTGTACCACAGGTTTAATAAAATCGGTGATTTTGTTCAAAATTTGATATTACATGTTAGTTTAAAGCTTAGAATGTGACTTATTCAACATGTATTTAGAGAAAGTAAGATATTCCGGCCGTTAAATTGCTATTTCGGGTAATAATTTTGCATATTTTGAATACACTGCGGCATTGTGAAACGTGCTTACATAGGCTGTGTTTCAAACAAACTAAACAAAATAAAAGTTTACATTTCAAGTGATCTGTTATTTACCGAGACGTATTTTTCGCGCTGACCCGATATGTAGTTATTGTTGATCGAAGGTATATACAAAGCAAATAGGTCACACATTTACTTGCTGAGTAAAAAGATAAATAAAATTGTCATTTCTGACGAGGGACCGTTCTGTGGATTATAATCTAGGATTTACCCCGATTACATTGACAACTTACTTTTATCATAACTCGGTATGTTATGAGGATTCTAACAATACTCCGTACAACTAAACCTGTTCAGGCATTAATAGGTTATGTTCGAACAATTTAACTCACGTATTATACATTAGCTGTGCCCGCGACTTCGACCGCGTGGAACCTTATGTAAAAACAGTGATTAATGAAGTCATCTGAATGTATTAAGCCTATTTACTTATCGACTTTTCTATCGTACTTACGCCACGTTGTCATTAAAATTACGATAACTTTTGATAGAGTGGACCGATTTTAATAAAACAATGATTTAAGTTATTCTCGAAGATATGCTTTATGATTTTCACGGTTAAGTATTATTGTGAACACACACATCACATAAATCACACACATGTTAAGTGTATATCAGTTTTGCGTTTCTCGAGATAATTAGGTCAAATATTAAGTACCTATTTTTTAAAATTGATTTAGAACGAGAAGCAAGTAGTGTGTGTGGAAGTATTACAACTATTTACAAGTCATACGGTATATAGTACGTATTTATACCGAAATATGTGTGCGCATATTCAGAGCGGTCAAAAAGTTCGACGAGGACAATATAGTGTATTCAGATCACAGTCCTGCATGCCATTTATGTACTAAGATAATATAAGTCTAAAATTAGACTTACAGCGTTTGAAATCAATAGGAAAACTATTGAATAATAATTACAAGCTATAGAGGATGTAAGGAAAAATAATTTCTTAGTAAGAGCAGTTAAAGTACGATAATTAAATTCGATTATATTTTATTGTTGTTTTGTTAATGCTCCTTGTATTTGTATGGAACAAATGCATCGGAGATTATATAATGTTGTTCGTTGTGCATAATATTTAGTTACATAATCTTGCCATACATTTTACAGAGCTATAATATACACTGAATTCAGTGCTCGGTATATCAAAAACATGTGAGTTGAATATGTTTGTACGCTAATTGCCAATATCGTATCCCAAAGTATCAAGAGGCAATTCTGATTTGATGTTTGTTAGGTAATAGTGTTAGATTTTATAACAAAATCCCAAAACACATTACCGATTTGCCGGATAGTAGTCTCAAGTGTTATGTCAAGCGGGTCTTAATACATAAAGGTTATTACAGGGTGATTCAATATGTGAACGATGGCGACGTCTGGAAGTGACGCTTCTCTCTGTGCAACCACTAAAAACGAATGTAGCTTTATGTGTCTATTATATTGTAATAATCAAAAAATATGTTAGTTATTATGAAAAGATAAACCAGATCGACTTTCTTGCCGGTTCTTCTCGATGATTTTTTTTTTATTGTATCACGGCAAAGTGACTGCACTTTGCCTGATGGTAAGCACAGTACAGTCCAAAAACATTGGCGAACACCGAGTGACACACTATCCATCGCTGGTCGCCGCTGTCATGCCGACCTAGATAGCTGGATATGCACAGGCTGATCCCGAAACGCGACCCGCGGAAGCGAATCACTATGACGGGCTTTTTCGCCATATACATGGTGGTTGCGACCCAGTCAGGCTGTAAAACCCTACCACCCCGCATTCGCCATTGCCTCGTTCGTTATTCAGCAGGGTGCATCACATGCAGGTGAGGTTGGCTTGGGTGTCTCAAGTCTTATGATGTTATTTGACACCCCTTACACCCCTGGGTGTAACTGGGTACAACTGGGTTGTTTTCCGAACCGGTGGTAGTTTTGACGTTCATAAGTGCCTTCTCAGGGCCTAAATTGAATAAAGAGTATTTTGATTTTGATGTAAACTCAGTTACAGTGACTTGCTACATCAAGTCGCGATCGTGTCACGAGATTAACCAGCGAATCCTTCATCTACACAGTGGCTTACATTTATACATATTGTACCCTAATACATTTTTAACTTCGTATTTATAAATCCTTATACCTCGGACGTCGCTGTTCTGGCAATGAACATAATCACCATTAGAAAAGGTTAGGTTTAATTCATATGAGCTAATACAAATTTCAAGGTAATGAATGTAAAACAGGTATGCTGTACATCTATAAAATATGTCATCAAATTAGAGTTATTGTCACAATTAAAATAAATATTGCATTATTCCTATCAATCATGGTCGATGACATCAATATTTTTGATGACTTCCAAGTTTAACCAATGGCTAAAATGTCAGCATTTGATAAAAACGTTTTTTTTTTGTGTCAACTTCTATAATTATGAATGTATGTGGTATTTCAACCCATCCTCAAAATTGGATTATTTAATAAAGAAAATGGTGTTAGTGACCTATGACTGCCATAAAATGTGTGTATAAAATAAACTATTTGAACCCATCTCTAAAATTACATTATTCAAAAAGTGTTAGTCACTTATGACTTCCATAAAATTTTGTATGTACGCATATGTTATTCGACCCATCCCTAAAATTTTGTATGTACGCATATGTTATTCGACCCATCCCTAAAATTTTGTATGTACGCATATGTTATTCGACCCATCCCTAAAATTTTGTATGTACGCATATGTTATTCGACCCATCCCTAAAATTTTGTATGTACGCATATGTTATTCGACCCATCCCTAAAATTTTGTATGTACGCATATGTTATTCGACCCATCCCTAAAATTTTGTATGTACGCATATGTTATTCGACCCATCCCTAAAATTTTGTATGTACGCATATGTTATTCGACCCATCCCTAAAATTTTGTATGTACGCATATGTTATTCGACCCATCCCTAAAATTTTGTATGTACGCATATGTTATTCGACCCATCCCTAAAATTTTGTATGTACGCATATGTTATTCGACCCATCCCTAAAATTTTGTATGTACGCATATGTTATTCGACCCATCCCTAAAATTTTGTATGTACGCATATGTTATTCGACCCATCCCTAAAATTTTGTATGTACGCATATGTTATTCGACCCATCCCTAAAATTTTGTATGTACGCATATGTTATTTGACCCATCCCTAAAATTTTGTATGTACGCATATGTTATTTGACCCATCCCTAAAATTTAAATTATTAAAAAAATGTTCTTTCGACCCATCCCTAATTTTTTTTTCATTTAAGATATATTCGTTAGTTACTCATGATTACTACAGAATTGTGAGTGTTATATGACAGAAAGTGAGTATTATCAGTATTACTAGCATGAGCAATTTATAATATGAGACCTCGCGAATTATTAAAGACTAAGTTTCAGGAATTCGGTATCTTAACTCTGCCCTCCCAATATATTCTTGATAATTTAATGTATGTCCGGAAAAACTTAGATATGTTGGATCTAGTAAAAGACCAACATAATTTAAATACTAGAAACAGCAACAAATTGGTCATTCCATGCTTCAGGCTCACTAAATCCAAAAACAGTTTTTTAGGTAATAGTGTTAGGACGTAATAGATACACTGCAGTAACCGTGCCAAATTTAATTCTTAAAATTATCTAATAGCCCATTTTCAGTCTAAGAGTGTTATAAAATGTATTTGTACTGTCTGTGTTATGTGTATTAGTGTTTGTGACAGTTGATTTTACGTATAACTGTATAAATTGCAACATCTTATCTGGCGTCAGAATAAATCACGCATTTAGCTAAAGGGAGGTAATTTGAAATAATTATACACGATTGTATATTGAATATACCTGACATCTATACCTATAAATATATAAAAACCTATCTTTATTGCAAGAAACACACTATGGCAAATAAGTGTTTAGCTTGCGGAAAATTCGTTTCACCTGGAGGCGGTATTGCCAGTTGCGGTAATTGTAACGCTAAATATCATAAAGGATGTATCTCGGGATCGGATTCAGCCAGCACCGGTAAAGACTGGTTATGTCCGGAGTGTACAAAGAAGATCAAGAAGGGTGACAACAGCTTCTCGGCTGGTAATAATGTCCTGGAAACCAATAGCGACGGTATCACAAGCTCTGCTCATACTAAACACTCACAAATATCTGTGGGTGTTGAGATTGTGGAAGACCTACGACGTGAGCTGTCTGTATGTGTCACGGAGATGCGAGAGTTTCGAAAAGAAATGGCTGAGGTTCGTGCATCTGTTGCGGGCCTGAACGGGCGTCTGGATGGATTTGAGCGGAGGCTGGAAGCACTAGAACAGCGAGAACCATGCACTAAGGAGGTTAACGAGCTTGAGGAAACCGTTGCTCTGCTTCAACTAGAACTGAATGATAGAGATCAGGAGGCGCTTCTTTCTGATCTTGAGATTGCACATCTACCGGAAGAGAAAGGGGAAAATGTGGTTCACACGGTTTGTGTGCTAGCCGCGAAGCTGGGAGTTCCCATGGAGGACAGGGATATTGTCTTTGCTGAGCGTATAGGATCCTTGATTGAACAAAAGGGAGAGATTGTCGGTGTTGATCCTAGGGGCAGGCGAGTTGTTGTACGGCTGGCACGGCGCCTTCTTCGTGACCAGCTGATTTCGGCCGCTCGAGTTCGCCGTACAATATCTATCAATGATGCGGATCAAGCAAAGCCATCACCACGTATATATATAAATGAGCGGTTGACACGCACTAATCGCCAACTGTTTTTTCGAGTTCGCGAGGAATGCCAAGTGGCGCTTTTCCTGGACAAAGCGAGGACGTATCTTTGCCCGCCAGGGTGAAGGTAAACAGGTTTATTCATTCCGCACAGAGTCGGATTTTAATCGTATATTTCCAAATTCTACTACATAATGTTTATTTTGTATGTTTTATTACTAATTATGTTATTTTGTTTGGTTTGGTTATTTTCTACTATTTTTTATATTTGCTTTGTGTATGTTTATTATTATATTTTCATTGTATTAATGTATACACAGGTGTTGCATGGGGTAGGTACTTAATTTCAGTCTGTAACAGAACTATAAAGAGATATCTAGAATTAAAACTAAATTATATTAAAGTTGCAGATGTTATATATATAAAATATGTTCTGTCACATTATACTTTAAATTTTATCGGCGTATTTTATAATCCATTCATGATATTAATCTGCCTAGCAAATTTTATAAATAAACACTTAGCGGTTTTTGTGCACATTCTAAATGCTATCCTGTAACAATTTAAGAGTTGGTTTTTTTAATGCGGGGTCACTTAACACGCGCCATGAAGAATTTATAGTAGCGGTAAATAGTCTTAAACCTGATGTAATGGCTATTAACGAGACCTGGTTGAGAAAGGGGGAAGAGGCCAAGGCTCCGAGTTTACCTGAATTTAATTTTAGGCATACTCCCAGGTCTTGCCACATCCGGTCTGGGCGAGGAGGAGGAGTTGGATTTTATATACGCAATGGTATAAATGCTCGCAACTGCAGTTATCCTTTGGTGCCCTCAATAGAACAAATGTGGCTACGTATATGCGTGAGTGGCATATCAATTGTTATCGGTACCGCATATAGACCACCCTGGCAGGATATTACTTTTTTCTTAGATACTTTGGCTGATTCCATTACCTCTTTTTCTAAATTTGATAAAGTAATACTGGTGGGAGACTTTAACATAAATTTGCTTGTTTGCAGTAGCCAAAAGAAAGATTTACTAAATCAATTTCTACAGAATTTAAACTTGATACAAATTATTAATGAACCTACTCATTTTACCGAGCAGAGCCAAACACTGATAGACATTGTGTGTACGGATGCACGCGTTCGTAGTGCAACAGTCAAACATAGCCCAGAGTTGGGAGGCCATGCGATGATACTTGTAGAATTTAACTTTAAAAAAGAAAAAATCCACCCTAAATGTGTAACATACAGACCATTACAAAATATAGTTTCTGAACTATTTAACGTCCACTTGCAAAATATTAATTGGGAATACTTTATAATAAACAATAATATTCATAATTTAGCTTCAACTTTTACTAATTATATAATTACATTATTCAATTTACATGCACCGATAAAAACTAGAGTATTCAAAACACCGCCCCATCCGTGGATCACGGATACCGTAAAAAAGATGATAGAAATTAGAGATAACTACCATAAGAAATATAGAAAAACCAAGGTAGAATCAATTAAAGAGAGTTATAAATTTATGAAGCGCCTAGTTATCAGAGCACTCGATAGTGAAAAGAAAAGTTACTTTTCTCAACACATTAACAGGCATATTAGGAATCCCAAACTATTATGGAAAAATTTAAAATCACAGGTATTAAACACTCACAATCAAATGGCTGATATTCCGCAGTACCTTCTCGATCCGGAATTAATTAATGCCCATTTTCTCAACGTCCCCGCTGTAGACAAAGTAACAATTTCACAACTAACTTATTATGAATATTACAGGTATACTCAATCTACTTTCTCGTTGTGTCCTGTGAGTGAAGACCTGATTCTAAAGACTATTAATAGTCTAAAATCTAATGCGCAGGGTGTCGATGGTATCTCACTCGAGATGTTACATATGACCCTGCCCAATTCTTTAAAAGCAATCACTGCCTTGGTCAACCAGTCGATGACATCTGGTATTTATCCTGATAGCTGGAAGGTCGCAGTAGTTAAACCAATCCCAAAAAGCACAGATCCCAGTACTCTACATGATTTACGTCCTATTAGCCTGTTACCGTGCATTTCGAAGGTTCTGGAAAAGGTAGTAGCGAGACAGCTCATAAAATATGTAGAAGATAATTCATTACTACCACTGGCTCAATCGGGCTTTAGAAAGAGCCATAGTACAGCGACAGCTCTTTTGGATGTTGTTGATAACCTTTTAGCGTCCCAAGATCAAGGTAATTGCAGCATCTTGGTGTTATTGGATTTTTCCAGGGCTTTTGATTGCATAAATATTCCACTACTTTTATCAAAACTGTCCTTTTACGGATTTGATAAAAACTCAATCTGCTGGTTTCATAGTTACTTGACAAATAGACAACAGTATGTTGAAGTAGTGAAATCAGATGGTACAAAGCTTCACTCATCAACCAGATATGTACCTCGTGGAGTTCCACAGGGGTCAATTCTGGGTCCTATTCTTTTTATTATATATACAGCAGATATTATAAATAATATTACTCATTGTCTATACCACCTCTACGCAGATGATCTCCAACTTTATCATTCCTTCCGACCCAATGATTATATTGAGGCAGTAAATAAAATAAATCATGATTTAGAACAAATATACACTTGGTCTACCTCTAATTGCCTGAATCTAAACCCGAAAAAGTCCAAATTTATGGTAATGGGCTCTAAACACCAAATTAAAAATTTAAACGTCTCACAAATTAAAATAATGGTTAACAATGAGCCTGTTGCTCATGTTCATGAAGCGAAAAACCTTGGAATAGTGTTTGACAGTTCCTTAAAATTTGAAAAACATATAAGTGAATGTGTAAGAAACTGCTTTTACCGGCTTAAGATACTTTACAAAATTAGACCGTATCTTAATGAGGAACTCAGGCTGCAGTTATGCGAGTCTATTATCCTATCTAAATTGAATTATTGTGATGTGGTTTACGGTCCATGTCTTCTTGGGCGAACACAAAAATTAATACAACGTGTACAAAATGCCTGTGTGCGCTTTTGTTATTATGTTCCACCACGTTCACACATCACACCTTTCCTCTTTAAATTTAAACTTCTGAAAATGAAAGCAAGACAGAAGCTACACTTGGCTAGTATGCTGTTTGATATAATATCAACCGAGACGCCTAGTTACCTTTTAAATAAATTTGTGTGGACCCGAGATCATAATAAACACCATAAAAGGACTTGCTCACATGTGTTTCTTCTTCCGCGACATAGAACAGTGACCTTTCGTGGTTCTTTTAGGTACGCGGCCACTAAATGTTGGAATGACATACCTCCTCCTATTCGTAACATTACACGAGGTCATCGTTCTAGTTTTAAAAAACATTTGAAAAACTATCTATTGACATGGCAAGCGTCGCATGAATTTGCGTAAATAAATAAATTTAATAAACTTGTTACATCATATGATCTCTGAACTAGTGCAAAATTATTTGAAAATTATATCTAATTCCACAGCTTTACGATAAACTTTATTGTATCGTATTAAACGGTATTAGGTTACATATTAAGGGCATGTGTAATATTAATTTGAAATTGTCATGTAAATGTGTCCGTGTAATTGTAATTACGTCTATATATTAAAATACAGCAGGCTTTGTCTGAAAACCAGCGCTGCAACGCTTCCACATGGAAGCTTGCAGCTTGTTAAAAGACCAACATAATTTAAATACTAGAAACAGCAACAAATTGGTCATTCCATGCTTCAGGCTCACTAAATCCAAAAACAGTTTTTTAGGTAATAGTGTTAGGTTTTATAATAAAGTCCCAAAACACATTACCGATTTGCCTGATAGTGAGTTCAAGAACCATGTCAAGCGGGTTTTAATATCTAAAGGCTATTTATTATAGGGTGGATCAATATGTGAACGATTGTGACGTCTGGAAATGACGGCCCTCTCTGTGCATCCACTAATAAGGAATGTAAATATTTATGTTACTGTAGAAATATATCACATGAAAAAATAAACCAGATCGAGTTTCTTGCCGGTTCTTCTCGATGACTGGGCTGTTTTCTGAACCGGTAGTAGCTTTGACGTTCATAAGCGCCTTCTCAGGGCCTAAATTGAATAAAGGATATTGTTCGTTAATATTTTCCTTTAGTAGTAATTCGAAAAAGAAGTTAAAATTGTTTTATAAAAGCTTTGTACATGCGCGAGTGTTAAATAATAACTATTATTAATACTGCGATGATTAACATCTAAATAATGAATGTCGCACTTAGACTTAATTTGAAAAATAATGTTTTGAACTTTAAATTTAATAATGATTTAATAAATTGATCGTTTCATTTGTAGACCTGTAATTTTATATCTTTAGCTAATAACCATATTCAAGTTTGTTTCTAAATAAAATTAGAATATTTAAAGATCAAACGATACTGAAGGTTGCACTTTAACAATCTCTTGATTCACTATTCAATTATTTATTGTATTTGGTTGCCGTAATTACGCTCAAGGTATATAGACGGTCGACTATTGATTAAAAATTAAAATGGTAAAATATGGTAAACAGTGCAATATTAATACGGTCTGTTAGATTTTTCACTCTTCGGTTTTTTTTAATGAGTGCGTTAATGGATAGTAATGTGTTTCGTGTGACATATAGGCTATCTTGCATGGTGGTAGGCCTTTTCTAACGCATGCTTGGCGAGCTACCACGCTCAAATTGAAATAGGTGTGTTTCCGCAGTCCCTGTCTAGATTTATCGTGTCTTAGACTATAACGGCATTTAACACCAGATGAGGTTGTGGTCAAACCTATTTGAATAAAAAGCAATTGTTTGGTGCAAATGCACGTTACTAAGTAAATATTTAACACCGTATTTATTATAATCAATACGTAGTATATGGAATTAAGAAAGCCATTTGTAACGTCTTTATCCATAGAAATGAAACATCTCAATTAACAAAATTATATACGCACGGTAAATCTTGAAGAACCTCAGTTATACAGGAATACGTCTTTAGTGAGATGGTTTCGGATTGTATCGCACCCATACCGTATGTATTGTGAAAAATCTGCTACAGTGATTCGTCAAGGTTCGTTACTTTTAACAAGCAATAATATGTTGGCGGATATTGTTCTTTTCTGCTAGTAATTTGCATAATTATATGATCAATTACGAGTTTATTAATTAACTATTGAATAAAGGCTTTCTTTTGGCTTTGTCTTTTATATTCTTACATCAACATCATCTTCTTATCCTTATCTCCCTATGTACGGTCGGGACAACATGTTTTCCTCTACCAGCTCCACTCTATATACACAACTATTATACATTTCATTCTTTGCACATCCGTCGATACTTTCTTCGGTCTACTCCTATTATCGGTTCTACTGCTCTCCTCTACCAGCCCTTTTTTTCATTAACCAGGGGAAAATTCTATATTGGAAACGTCTCCCACTGCCGGGGGACAGCGGGAGGGTTATGTCGGAATCCTACCGACTAAAAACCCCTGGGCCACTTGTGCGCATATGGACCAGATTTGAGGGTTAGCATGTACTCCTCTAAACCTGGTCACGCACTCTCTCATGCCTCTTAATGAAGCTGCGGCTGAGACCGTCCTTCAGCGTCTCGGGTCTTCGTTACGCGCCAACGGACGCCCCCGCGTCCGTCTAGCAGCCCTACTCTGTATTCACAACTAATTAATATACACATAATTCCTCGCACATCCGTCCATACATTCTCCGGTTTTCATCTACTCCTCTTAGATGTATATGTCACTCGCGTCCGCCAAGAAGTTTACCTATCATTTCCTTGCACGCGCTCCCCTGGTGGAATGTGAATATTAAGTGAATATCGCTTGATAGTAATACAATTTTTAGGACATATTATTGGTGAGAACCTTTTGATAACACGTTTCAAAAGAACTATTTATTGAAACACGAGATAATATTAAAATTGACATCAACAAAGAGTACCATTACAAACACCTCTCTAGAAAGAAAGATGTTACGATATTTATAACGTAAATAAAACTTTATTATCGCAAATTTCTTATGTAATGCGCGCCAATGAGCGGTAAATATACTAAAATATGTATGTCACAACGAACACATATCCGTGTACGAATAATAGTTGTCAGATTAAGGTAATATTATTATTAGTGATTGTACGAAGACGACGTTGTTTATCAGTGTGCGTCTAAAGTTGTGACCGTTGACAACCTACATAATTTTATTTGATCCCTTAGGCTTTCAGAACTATTTATTGGGCACTGTGTTTTTTTTATGTCAAAAGGCGGCAAACGAACAGGTGCGTCACCTGATGTTAAGTGATCACCACCGTCCATAGACACTAGCAACACCAGAGGAGTCGGAAGTGCGTTGCCAGCCTGTGTATGGGGGAGGGATAGGGAAAGGAGAAAGGGGAAGGGAAAGGGTGAAAGGAGGTGGGCCTCCGGCGCTCTCACTGACCGAACGAAACGCAACAATGCAAGCATAGTTACTTCACGTCGGTGTTCTGTGAGAGGGTGGTAGTACCCCGGACGAGCCGACCCATTCGTGCTGAAACTAGTAATAGCTACAGCGTGGGTCGACCGTGTTGTAAATGAAATTTCCTTATGACGTCTTAAAATCAACTTTTAACTTGAAATATGTCGTCAACCTATTTTGTCTTTATCCTCATAGTCTTGGTTTATTGATATTGACATTTCTTTCACATCGTCCTTCACACTATACTTAAGACATGACACACCTTAGACTTTTTTATTTACAATTTATTAAACAAGTAAAGGTCAGTTGCACCATTTATAAACTTCAAAATGATAATCAGGTGTTACCAAAGTAACAATTTGAAATGTAATTAATCTGTAGTTATATTATAAAGCTCTAGATATCGTTTTTTTTCTTTTTTTGAACTGACTACGCTATTAACCCTGCAAGGTACTTAACAGCTTCACCGGACAACTAAGGCGAGCGCTTAAGGCACTCAGCCGATTTTATTTCGATATTAGATATCGTTGTTCTTTTTTTTTATTTGAGCACGTAAATCTCTGGTACTATCAGCCAGATTTGTAAAATTCTATTTGTATTTTTTTTTATATAAGTGTTATTCTCAGAAACGAAGCTATAACGATACATAATATATGCCAGAAAGTACAATAAACGGGAACTGATCATTTGTAAGAAGGGCCGAACTATTAATGTCTATGACAGCGGGTACCGCTACGCGCTACCGTGCCGCGTGGGTCAGTCCTTTGATCGGTTTCCCAAGCAATAGTCGTGTGCTTTGTATGAATTTATTTTGAGCATGCCTAACAATACGTTAAAACTAACAAGATAAACAAGTGAAATCACGTTACGTAGGTTATGTATTCATATGAACCAAGCCTAGTGTACGATAGGAGACGATTGTTTTACGTCTCCTCGTTACAGATGTTAGCTAGCATACGTGAAAAAGCAAAATCCTTGACGTCTCAAACTGCCGATACGTTATTGGTTAGCGTGAATATTAAGTTCTTACGGTCCCTTAGAGAGAAAAATCTTTATACATACGTAGCTAAATGTACCGTGTATTGATTTAGATCGATATATGCGATATTGCATACATGGAAATAGCCCAAGCAGAGGCGCGCCAGTGCGTGTTTGAGCTCGTTGTCATACGGCTCAGTGCCTTAAGCAGTCACTCGAAAAGCCCAGTGAAGCTGTAAAGGCCCGTCGGGCCAACAGCGATAAATAAAATACATTTTTAATCACCTTCATTATACAGAATTGAATTATTACAAACTATAGGCAATAAGGTAAACTGTTGTAGATAATATATGCTTTTAAGAACGAGCTGTCGATTGCATCCTATAACTATTCTTAATGTATGGTTCTTTAAATAAACAAACATTAAATAGATACATTTAATATTACCTATTACATCATTATGTTTTAAAAATCTATCAAAGCTACTGCTATTCTTCTAGTACAATGCGTATTTTAATACTTTATACATGTCTCGACTCATCTCAGTGTTTGCTATGGAAAGTGAAATTGTTATAACTTAGGCGTGAATACGAATTTAACGTTATGTAATTTATGTAACTTATGCAACAATTACATACGGTTAAATCTTTTTTTTCTTTACCGCCCTTTATTAAAATCGTTCTGTTATATTATTGTAGGTCAGAATTATGAAAATAATAATTGCTGTGTTGTTTTTTCAGCCTTTACTAAAGTAATACTTAGAGACTAGAATATGATATATTAGGTTTTTATTTTTATGAAGTTTTATGGCCGCTTATTATGTTATTAAACTAAAATAACCACACAATTTTCATTGAGTATTTATTGTACGAAGAAAAGAACGTTCTGGAAAGATACAATTTGCCAGAGAAATTTGGTATTGTACTAACTTATGTCTAAAGAATCTTTTTTAAGTGATATTAGTATAAAGAGCGCTATCCGACATTTTGCAATGTTCCTTTTTTAATTTAAGCTCGGCAATGTGGATGTACTTGTAAAAACAAAGGAGTTCGAGGACATAGTTGAACGTCGAGAAAGCTGGATCAGTTTATTGTAGCAGTTACGAACTGTCACGACAAAATCTATAGGTACTTATAAATACGTTCAGGAAACATGACACATCGCAATTTTAGAATGTAGTCGGTTACGATTGTGCTGAAAAAAGCCTGTTTTCTTGTGCGGCATGGAGCGTCACGTGGCAAGATTTGTTTATCAGGTTACCTCGACAATACTAGCACACCATACTCACATGCTAAGTGTAATTATCGAAAGCTAGTGTTTTTGTTGTTTTAATGACTGTTTGTTTTTATTTCGTGTACTTGTTGAGAATAATCCTAAGTAATATTGTAAAATAGCTTTGCCCGCGACTTAGTCCGCTTGGATCTTCATGTACAAAACAAATACTAATACAGCATCTGAATGTATTAATTTTGTCATGAACGCAATACTTTAGCAATGTTCAAAACAACAAACAGACATGACACCTATAAACATTTAAAAAAAAAAAAACTACATTAGATAGATTAACATTCTTTTTACATGTTTCCTATGCTGTCACTTCTAGACTTCTCAACCGATCATGATGAATTATAGTATAAACGTTGTCAGGGATATAAAAAATGACGTAGGATAGTTGGTGTATCTTTAATCCACAAAACATACTATTCTAGAGAGATAGGTAAATCTTCATTAACGCAAAGCGTACCTAGTACTAAATACAATAACTTAGATATTTGAAAACACAAATACTATAGGATAGTATATACACAAGGATTTATACACTTGTATAATACTTTCATGAAAATAAGATGTTAATACTCGCCGCTATGACAACATAGAATACTTCATTAATTTTTATTTACTTTTAATTTATCATCATCAGCCTGTAAGAGACCCACTGCTGGGCCATAGGCCTCTCCCCGAAGGAAGGTATCAGCGTAATCACCACGCCAGCCCACGACGTATTGGCGATTTCAAACTCTGAGAAATCCACAGTTCTATATTTTTCCCACATACAGTAGTACTATAAGAACATTTCTCAGGTTCTGGTTTCCTCGCGATGTTTTCCTTCAACGTCAGCCGATAGTGTCACCGATTTAATTTAGTAAATGTACGCGAATTCCGAACAGTTCGTTGGTACATGAACCTGCGGACATCGAAATAATATTCCACAGTTCAAACCACTAGGTCACCTTTTTACTTTTAATTTATAGCACACTAAAACAAACATTCAACGAATCAATGCTAGCTTTTAATCGGATATGAAATACGTTACGTAACGTATTATGTGCATATAGAATCCATAATTTGTCTAAACATTAATGCACTACTAATGTATGTATTCATTTCAACAGACTAAACTGTTATATGTCACTTTCAAGCAGAACTGTTTTTTTTTTAAATTTGGAACTGTTATAATATTGAAACTTTTTTGTAACGTCGTTTTTGAATACTGTTTTGCATAATATACATAATATAGACGACTACTTAGTGATATTTTTTTCTATAAAAGGAGCGATTGCTAATATATGTGTGTTATAATTTATAACGAATAAGTTTGCGAATTTTTATTCCGTGTTTTTCTTCTATACAAATGTAAATGTGCTTTAAATTATGGTTCAACTATTGTTATAAAACTCTTGTGTATTCGATTCAGGCTGATAATTATTTATGTGAAATTAAATCTATACTTAAGTTTCGTAATATTATCGATGTTCGTGAAAAAGAAACTGTTGCAGATGTCTAGGATTAAGTAATAAAATATCTCTATATTCGTATGAACATGCATCACTGCTAAAGTACTGAGTTCACAATAAAAATTTCAAAAGAAAATCGTAAAGCATATATTCGTGAATAATTTAATCTTTGTTTCATTAAAATCGGTCCACTCTATCAAAAGTTATTGTAATTTGTATGACGACTCGAGTTACGTACGAGAGAAAAATATATAAGTAAAACAGGACTTAATACATTCGGATGACTTTATTAATCGCTGGTGTACATAAAGTGCCACGCGGACGAAGTTACGGGCACAGCCTAGTTCTTAATTATATTTATATTTGAAGTATATTTGTTATCGTTCTTAAATTGAAAATGTATCATAGAAAAGTTAATTGTGTATTCTGAATGCTGCTCTTGTTAGTTTATAAGTTAAATTAAAGCCCATTCTAGAGCTAGTGTGTTACTATTTTCACTATATTATATTATGTAAGCTTGTGGTATCGGCTAGATTATGGCATACATAAAACATACCCTGGAGAATTTTTTTTTGAGTAATTACAATTATATAGATTATTAGAAATACAAACTAGAGAGAGATTTTATGTAGCTTAAAATGACTTTAGTGTAGGAATGTATTATATTTATTATAAGAAACGAACACTTCTGAGATAGTTACGTATTTTAATTAAAAAATAAAAGTATTCGCAAATAAAAGTTGTATTACTCCTCAGATTTTAATACTATCATAATATAATATGCGTCTATTAGAGTGTTTTTCTTTACTAAAAATATCTTATATCAACAGATTTTATTTTATCCACTCAAAAAGTTATAAATTATATTAAACTATAAAATAGTATAATAAATAATTACTTATTTACATTCGTTTACTAAAAACGTATGTAAGTAGTTCTACTGTTTAGTGTTTGCTATCTATGGCCCTTGTATTTTTTAATATATAAATGCGTTCAATGTTTTTATCAATTTTTATCAACCCTTATATCATCTAAGTAGGGTTGGCACAGCATGTTTTCCTTTTCCACTCTCGCCTATCAGATGTCAACTCAGCATTTACACCTTTTAGACACATTATTTTTCACACAATCCATCCATACCTTTATCGGTCTTCTTCTACACCTATATCCATCCACCATCAATCAAATTAGAAATAATATTGTTAAGAGAAAGGGCCGCTAGATAGAATTAGCGAGTCAAATGAGACTTGTATAACTTTAACCTCTAATTTACTCTGAAAACATTATATATATATATAAATTGATATAATAATTTATATTATTATACGAACGAATTATTTTAGCATAAATCACTACCCAGTGACATAGAGATTGTCCGAAATCATAATGTTGAATAAACAAATCGTAATTATACGTTACGGTCGAAGAAAGTGGTAGTGATAGTATTTTTTTCGCTCTTTTGGTCGTGATTTATAAGAACACAAAATCCTTAGTAACATAATCTGTATGGATTCTCTTTGAGATAGTTCACGGTGAATGGATATTTAAAAAAAAAAGATGTGTAATTAATTACAAAAGAGTGAGAATCGTCCTCGAAAATACTAAAACACACTGTTAATTGAATAATGAATCACTTACCAAATTATCGTGAACGATGTCGTATTCGATGGGATGATATCCTTATTTAGACCGTTATCAAAGAAATCCACATGATTGTTTAAAATATATGAAAATTGAGAGTGCGTCGCGGGTGCCGTCCGCGCTCGCTTTACCACCACTACGCCGAGTTTGCACCGATCTGTCGCTGTATCTCCTACCAATGCTTTCTTATGTGTCTTACGTTGACTTACATGTACTGTACAGTTAACAAAAACTCGATCACAAATACTGAGTCTAATTAGGATACTGATACAGGAACGTTGATCGCATGTGACAGTCGTCGACTTATGTTCTTTTATGGTTTAGCATTTCATTTTGAATTTCATATGGCGGAAATCCCCAAACTCTTTTGTCTTGTAGACTAATTGTTATGCTTTTCGTAATTTGTAGACCCCTTCTTACATGATGTCGATTTATTACAAATTCAATTTTAAATACCTTTTGAATATATGGTTTTATTCTTTATGTTATTTTTTTATATCATAGGAGGCAAACGAACTGATGTTTCACCTGATGTTAAGTGATCACGACCGTCGATAGACGCTTGCAACACCAGGGGAGTCGCATGTGCGGCGTCAGTCTGTGTGTTTGGAGAAAGGGGAGGAAGGGGAGGGGTTGACAGGTGGGTATCCGGCGCTCTCACTGACCGAACGAAACGCAACAATGCAAGCACTGTTGTTACTTCACGTCGGTTTTCTGTGAGAGAGTAGTACTACTTCGAGCGAGTCGAGCCATTCATGTTAGAACTATTAATAGCTTCAGCGTGGCTCTACCACCTAGAAAAAGTGGGATAAGTGTGAGATATGTCTTCTATTATAAGAAAGTATTATTATAGTAGATAGTAGATGTATATATATATTGTGCCATTGGTAGAAAGCTAGAATTAATCTCATGATTTGTTTAAATAAGTATCACTGTTTTTGACACTCATTTTTAATTCCCGGACCCGTAATTTTTTATTTTCGTTGCTATCGACCCCATTTCTTGTCATAATCGACCACTGAGGGTTGATATAATCCACTTTGGACCATATGGTGTTAAATGTGTTAAGGATTTAACATGCTAAATCTAGAGTAAATTATTCTTTAAGTGTAGCCGAGGAACACACTGTTTGATTGCCCAAAGACTTTTAACCTATGAATTGGTGGTTACTTACCATTTGAATTGATTTTATTACGATATTTTTCTTCACACAAAACTCACTGTAGGATTCGAGACCTCATCGATTCACACACTACCCATAAAGCCATCAACATCGGTTATTTAATCCGGAAATCTAAAATTATCTGCAGTCTTGACTTTATATATTTTACTAAAGGGCCTGGCAGACGTTATCCCGTTAAAAATAAATCCTTGATAAATTATATGCCAGAACGTTCCTCATGAATCACTTTA
>MU160261.1:7797-53562 GCA_015888305.1 Antheraea pernyi
CATATCCCCCCTGCCCTCCTCTCTCACACCCCACCCCCCCAAACACAGACTGGCAACGCACTTGCGACTCTCTTGGTGACCACGACATGGTGGTGATCACTTAACATCAGGTGACCCACATGTTTGTTTGTCTCCTATGATATAAAAAAAAGTGATTGAGTAAGACAGAACGATGTAGAGAGGACATCAAAAATATTGACAGAATTGACGTTTATATGTTCAGTTTAAGATCAATTACATGGTCGTTGTAATAGAAAGATTTTATACCATTTTGTTCGTCCGTACACACGTGCGAAGCCGAGGCAGGCAGGTAGTAAATTAACAAAGTAATTGTCGATTTCTTGTGGAATCTTTCAGTACAATATTTTAGATTTAAAAAATTAATCACAGAACTGAAGTAGACTATTTCCGTAGGAAACATTATTAAATTGCGAAATACAATATATTTAACATAGCCTGACTCGATAAGCAACAATTGAAAAAAAAAACAAGGCCGTCATAAGTATTGCCGACAGAAGTGAAAACTCAATACAATAGAATAACTGTGTTCTGTTTTGTATTATTAAATTAATTATACTGTGAATAATTTAAATTTCATAATTTGTAAATTAATAACGCACGGAGGTATATCTATGTAAATATATACACAGTATACATATAGCTCATGAAAAGCGTTCTGTGACGATGACGCCAGTTCCATGATTTTTGTTCACCCAAAGAAATAGTGCTCATCGCGTCTAATGAAGTCTTCACATAAAAAAGCAGGTAACAACAGAACGTACAAGTATGCCTGGCTCAGCAGAGACGGACACATTGACCAGACGCCGCGTGACAACGACTTCAACTCGAGCATGCTCTCCTCACTGTACCCCCGACGTATTAAAACAACAAGAAAATATTTCCGATGAACCAGATGAAAATGATATCGGTTGAGAATATTACTAATTCGTCATAAGTGCGTAGTTTACGCAGCTTTTTATTTAATAAATGTAATAACAGTGTACTCGTATTTTATTACATTTTTATTATTGTCAAAAACTAAACCATTGCATTCTTATTTGACTATGGTCTAAGGGCAGAAGATACTTTTCGCTTGCTTTCTAGATCCTCTACTGGACTTGAAAGTTAAAATGTATTTAAATAGGTGTGGAATAAGACTCTGCAGAATAAAAAAATAAACAAAAAAAAGAAATATTGCTCCATGTTTTCATTATTGTTTCCAAGTTAACGATCCCGATCTCAATCGTTCGCTAGTCTCTCAATATCACAAGAATGAAAATATATATAAATTTAGACGATAAAGCGCATTAGCAATTTCGAAGCGGCATTATTGCATATTACATTTTGGACTTGCATTGAAATTATAATGTCAAAGAATCAAGCCACGGGGACGAAGACTATGCTAAAATAATTCGCATTGTACGTAGTACTAGTTAAATCAATGTCAACTTAGTACTAGTTTCTATCTGTGACTTATAAAAATCAGTAACCTAATATAAAATGTACGACATCTCAACCAAAATTTTCTTAGGAAAAATATAAGCTATATAACTTTTGCCATAAATTATTTTACCTGTTCTGTCGTGTAAATATACAAATGACATTATTTGGTGGTAATTATTTGGACAATTGTATAGACAATTGTTACTTGGTGCCAACATCTTTAATACAGATAGCGTGTCTAATGTAACCATGAAAATAAGTAAGAATGCAACATATCATCCACTGTAGAAATAACCGTTATATATACTACCGGATCATATTCATTATTAATTTGTATCCAAGGGTACTTTGAGTTTTGATTTATGATATTTTTGATTCTAGTTTAAATTATAATTAGGACGTATTTTAATAAAATTAAACAAACCGTATTAAGGACAATTACGCTGAAGTGCTTCATACTATTCATTTTGCTCAACCAGGGTATGTATAACTTTAAACTACTGCTATTAGCTACATATCATTTTCTCTTAACCAAAACGGGATAAGAGAAGATAATTAAATTCATATTCGGATAACAAATTCATCTTTTTTAAATCATGATACGGTGTCAATAAGATATTATTTATTATTCATAATATAGTTCTCATACTTTTACCGACACTCAAAAATATAACTATGCCGTCATTTTTATTATTTGCGCGTAATACCTATTGCATTAGTAATAAATTTATCTTAATATTATAGTCATAATATTTTGGTAATATTACTCCAATACTGCATATTTTGTTTTCTAGTGATATGTATAAGAAAAGATTGTTAATATTATGCGCATACTTTATAATCTACTCCGGCATTACCCACTTGAACAATACACTGAACTTGCATTGAATGTAGAACATAGTCTATGTCGTATTGTTAAATCAATGATATATATCGTTTTATCTATGGTTAGTACTGCCAATAATACAAATTTACAGAATTATATCTTTTTTAACAGTAATAATCAATATTATTTATAGACTTGGTCTAAATTATATTCATTTATTACGAAAGTTACTATTTATTCTGAAAATAATAATGTATATTTATCAGGATACATACTAATAATAAATAGTATAATACATTTTTATCTATCTTACGTATAGAAAATAATAATACAGCTTTGAATAGTCCTCGAATTTAATGTTTGAAATCTGGCAACATTTATGGTGGTATTTTTACGTGATTCTTGAATGAAGTGAATTGACTTTTTTTAGCAATAGTTTTAGAAAATAAATCGGTTGTTGTAAAGGTTACTGTAAATAGATTACATTTTTAATATCAATAGAAACCAGTCCATAAATATTTTGTGTCTTAGTATGTGTAAAATCTGTGCAAGTTTAAGTTACTACTTCATAAACGTTTACAATTACATATTTTGACTTCTTGGAAACATTAGAATATTTTGATGTGGTTATTTATGTACATAAAATTGTTTTTAAAAACGTATCGACATTCCTTGATTTTATTGATGTAATAAGTAGACGGTACATCAAAAATAATGCCATGTACGCTCCAGATAATAGAAGAAAAGAAACAAGGGATGGTATATATCGCAGCAATTCAAGCCTTGACTTGATATATGCCGAACCTCCATCTGGAAACGGTCTGCGCCGTGAGTATGGGAGCCACGGGTCTATTGATGTGATCGGAGGAGGGAACGAGCGGCTGCCCGCGATGGTGCACAATTATAGTGGCGTGTCGACACCAGATAAACCGTCAGGGTTTAATCGTGTTACTGAAAGACTTGTTGATTCTGTGACTGGTGACCATGCAGATGGACCAACGCCACGAGCAAGCGCAAGTCCCAAATCGAGACTTAAATTAAACAAACTCTGGGGTGGTGCTGCTAATGCAGTTTCTCGTCAGCCACTGGATGATATTTCGTTATCCTGTGGATCTGACAGCCATAGAAGAAAACATTTTGCACATTATGACTGTCAGTCTTTAATGGCAAATCTGAGTTATGCCGCTGAATTGCGTGGAGCATTGCTAGGGAGACGTCGTAATACGACAACGGGAGCATCAGCTGCCTCTCTGCTATCTACTCGTGGATTACCTCCAGGCGAAGACACGGTACCTGATACAGGAGATGGGAGATCAAATGAATTACTTGAGAGCTGTCCGTTCTTCAGAAATGAATTGGGAGGTAATTATATATTTTATTTCACCTAAATCTTTATTATAGAAATGACTATAGTATGATTATGATTATTTTAAGAATGAGGATAGGAAAACAATTGATAAAACCAAAATCTTTATTATTGTAATGACTATAGTATGATTATGATTATTACTTTAAGAATGAGGATAGGAAAACAATTGATAATTGAAACTATGACTCATTAGCACAAACCTTTTCAAATTCTTATCTATACTTTTAGATCCTTGATAATAGTCTAAAATATGTGTACTGATAATAGTAACCTATGTTAATCAGTAATTGAAAAACCATTTGAACCATTTCAAATATGTTTTTATTACAATAGATATTTTGTACATGCAAATTGTTGTTTACATAAATATTACTCATAATTTCACCCTTGAACTGTATTGTATCATTTGAATTTAGAAAGGAACTAGATGCATTTAATTTTCCACCTCAAGATTTTGGTAAAATGTTTAAATTTTAATTATATGTCAGCTATTTAGTTCATTAATCTATAATTATAGTCTGTGTATCTTAAAAATTAAAGAAAAGGTGCAATTATAAGTAACATTTTGTGCTTACGTTAATATAATTAAATTTACCAGCTTTCTCTATGATTAGTCAAAAGGAGATTATCAACATCATTATATATAACAACATACATTTTTTATATATTACATAATTAGAGAATATGTTACAGAGATGATATAAAATGTTTGTTTTGAAAGAGAAATAAACAACTGCAAATTAATAAGTCTGCATTATATTAATTTCTACATATTTATAAGGATTTTGTTCCTTAAAATTAGTATTTTTATATCATAGGCGGCAAACGAACAGGTGGGTCACCTGATGTTAAGTGATCACCACCATAGACACTAACAACACCAGGGGAGTCGCAAGGGCGTTGCTAGCCTGTGTTGGGGGGAGAGAGGAGATGAGCCTCCGGCACTCTCACTGACCGAACAAAACGCAATAATGTGAACACTGTTACTTTACATAGGTGTTTCTGTGGGTTGAGTGGTAATACCCCGGGCGAGCCGACTCATGTTGAAACTAGTAATAGCTTCAGAGTGGCTCTACCACCTACAAAATATATTTTGTTACAGATATTTGAAAATAAAAATTGTTGATTTATGTAATTATTAATAACTGCTTCTTTCAATTATGTAAATTAAAAGAAAGTTAAAAAATTACAACTTACTATATTTGTATAGAATGGCCATTATGTTGCCTGTGAATCAGGTGACACAAATTCTTTTCTCACTGTTGTTCTGTGTAGTAAATATTTATGACTAATACTTAGTATTTACACAGAAATCTGAAATTACCTTACAATGTTTGAGCTAACCTATTTTCTGTCCAACAAGGTGTTCATGCATTATTACACATTGCATGTTTGAGAAATATGAAACATATTTTTTACATTATCTCTAAAACAATGTACATTAGTGAAAGTTTATTTCTTAAAACCTTAATTAATGTGTTTTACTATATTTATTTATTGTTCCTGTCTACTATATTTATGTTTAGTTTATAAATATCCTAGTATTTGTAACATGTGGCATAAAACCCTCTATGTTACCAACAACTGTGTTTTTACAGCATAAATTGTCTATTAAGATTGACAATGGTATTGTATTTATATTTTTTAATAAATCAGGATAAACACTGTTTTAAATGAGTGATTGTTCCAACAATAATCAAGTACTGTATGATGGAAAACCCAGAATGAAGTATGTACATGCAGAGGTAGAAATTATTAGTTTTATGACACATAGTATACCATTGAAAATTACTAATTCACCTGGGATATTAGTAAAAAAATATTTACACAAGGAAAATTAGGATTAACCCATTTAATTATGCATATGTAGTTATAATTTCATTTTACTCAGTAGGCTATATGTGAACAACAAATTGAATTAACACTAACTGGAATCAAAATAACGACTGTTGATAGAATAGTCACAACATACTGATTAGTAAACTTGAGATCACCAGCAGCATAATAATATTATGAGTATGAGCATCAATTATACAAGTATAATATGTTAGTAATATAATATAATTACAAATAGAACATTTGTAAGAGTAGACAAATCTATACTTCTTAATTTATTAATTATAAATTACCTATGGTTCTGTCTTTTGTACATTTTTCAAAACCGATCAAAATTATAAGGACAGTCTCCTAGGAAGTTTTTTTTTATCTACATGAAAATCCGTTCAATAGTTTTTGAGTTTATCGTGAACAGACAGAGTGTGAACAGACAGAGCGGTAGGGGACTTTATTTTATACTATGTAATGATAAATTACCTATCGTTCTGTCTTTTGTACATTTTTCAAAACCGATAAAATTATAAGGACAGTCTCCTAGGAAGTTTTTTTTTATCTACAACAGTTAAGGTATTTACAGTTACAGCCCCATCTCAAAAATTATAGCCTGTATAGCCCTTATAAAATAAATCATAATGTTGTTCAGTTTATATTAATACTGTAATCTCAATTCAGGATATAGTAAGAGATTTGTCTGTTAAAAACATTTTAATTCCATTATCTATACTAATTACTATTATAAACATGTAAAGTTTATGAGTTTATGATGTAGTAGGGTGTAATCTCAGGAACTACTGGTTTGATTTGAAAAATTCTGTCAATACTATATAGCTCTGTTATTGGGGAAGGTTATAGGCTATATATCATCACGTTAAGACCAATAGGAGTGGAACACCAATGAAGAATTTTTCAAAATCGAGGGTTTTTTCCTCTTGAGAGCATCCGCTATATGTTAGCGTTAGCCCAAAGTAACGAACGAAGTCGCGGGCAGAAGCTAATATTTAACATTCCTCTAAATTACCTGGCCATTATTCGATTTTATTTAACTTCACATTTTTATGATAAAATCAACAAAAGGAGGCTATTTTATGAAAATAATTGCAAATAAAATGTTTTTCTCAAGGTGAAGAAGAGAGATGTGTTTCACTATGTTGGCGTACGGCTCGTGGTGCTATCCCTGGACAATCAGGCGGTTGGCACAGGCCGCGAGCAGCATATGGGATATCAGTGCTTGAGTTTGCAACAGGGAATACACATTGGTGGAATGGATGCCCATTTGCGAAACTGAATACACCTTTACCAATTGAGAGTCAAGATTTGGGTGCTTTGTATTACAGAAAGTATTTTTATAATGAAAGTAAGTGTTCCAGTAGAGATGTTTAATAATTTAAAAGTTCATATTTTTTACAAGGCTCTTTAAAAAAAAAATTACCTACAATATATACATAACTTTACTGAATAAATGAACTGATTAGAATCATAATTAACTAAAATGAACTCTAAGAAATGATTTACAGGGAGGGGAAATGAAATAATATTGGTTGTTTTATTGTCTAATTGTGGAGCATTTAGTTAAAACATTTCTAATGTAAATTCTAAATTAGTAAATTTATTTACAGTTCATCAAAACTGGTTTGGTATGGATGATACACTCGGACCAGTAGCAATATCTGTAAGAAAGAGCCGTGTGGAATTACGTCGTGGTGGCAGTGACGCCTCTGTACCACACTGGCAGGTCGCCTGGCAATACAGACTGATTATAAGGACTTCAGAATTGCTCACTTTACGGGGATCTATACTTGAAGATGCACTTCCAAATGTCAAACCTACTAATAGTACCACTCCTAATACCAAAGAACTATTAGAATTCGTTGCACCTGAACTACAACTTAGTTGTTTGAGGTGATTATTATATTTATATTTTCTATTAAAATATGTTGTGCCATGTTATGTATAATGAAAAGATAAACCACATAGAGTTTCTTGCCGGATCTGCTCCATGACTGGGCTGTTTTCCGATGGTATCTTTAACATTCATAAGTGCTTTCTTGGGGCCTAAATTAAATAAATATTTTTTTTCATTTTCTTCAGGCTTGGAGCTTTAAATAGTGGTGCTGAAGAACAGTTATTACGCTTAGACGAACAATGCCTAACACGACATTACAAAGTCGGTGTAATGTATTGTAAGAGTGGTCAATCCACTGAAGAGGAAATGTATAACAACCAGGAAGCAGGTCCTGCGTTTGTGGATTTCCTACAAATGTTAGGTCAAACTGTTAGATTAAAGGATTTCGATAAATATAAAGCGGGACTCGATAATAAAACAGATTCAACTGGACTGTATTCTGTGTTCACGACATACCAGAATTGTGACATAATGTTTCATGTTTCAACAATGCTACCATACACGCCGAACAATAGACAACAGTTGTTGAGGAAACGTCACATAGGCAATGACATTGTAACTATTGTCTTCCAAGAGCCAGGTGCAGCTGCCTTCACGCCTCGTAATATACGATCACAGTTCCAACATGTGTTTATAGTAGTTAGAGTTATAGACCCTTGTACAGAGAACACTCATTATAGTATAGCTGTAAGCCGTGCTAAAGAAGTGCCATTATTTGGTCCGCCCATAAAAGAAGGAGCTGTATATCCCAAAGGGCAAGCATTCACAGACTTATTATTGAGTAAGGTAAGTGATTATGTGCATTATCCTTACTAATATTATAAATGTAAGTTTGTTACATTGTCACGTCACGTGTTAAATATACAGAAGGGGACATCCCTTTCATCCAGAAAAAAAAGTACTTTTGACGAAGGATAGATCAAATCTATATTCACGCGAACGAAGCCGGTAGCAAAAGTTAGTGTAATAAATAAAAATTTAAATATATATAATATAATTTAAATATTTAGATGGATTTAACTTAATATTTATTTGCCAGGTATTATTTAAAATGAAAAAATATATATAAATTCCTCATGATAGCAGAACCGCACCATGTTTTATTATATTCGATTTTCGAAATAAAATGCCGAGTTATAAAAAAGTTACTTTAAAAAAAATTAAAGGGATTTCTACTAGTTGAAGTACTCCTGATACAACCTTCAAGCCTTCTTCAATGATTGCTCATAAATCACCTGATGAAAAAAATTGTCAACATGAAGCACTGCATAATGGACTACAAATAAATATAATATCGATTTCCTTTGGGATCTTTTTGTTGGGTATCCCTGTAATAAAAGAAAAAAATATTGTAGGATTTTTTTTCGATAAGAAGTCTGCGCTCAGAAATTAAAGTTAAAAATGTTATAGTTTATAGAAAATCAACTGTACTTTTACAATTTCAGGTAATCAATGGCGAGAATGCCGCTATTCAATCACCAAAGTTTAGTACAATGGCGACACGCACGCGACAAGAATATCTGAAGGATTTGGCCAAAAATTATGTGACTGCTTCTACTGTTGAAAGTGGTCAAAAATTTTGTAAGTGCATTAGAAGTCTCGTATATTTAAAAGCAAATATATATATCGAAATTTTAATTAACATTATCTCCTAAGTTTATTTTTTAATTATATATTTGAATGTAGATACCATAGTATTTGTTAATTATGACCAAGTTTCAGGAATTTGGTATCTTAACTCTGCCCTCCCAATATATTCTTGATAATTTAATGTATGTCCGCAAAAACTTAGATATGCTGGATCTATTAAAAGATCAGCATAATTTGAATACTAGAAACAGCAACAAATTGGTCATTCCATGCTTCAGGCTCACTAAGTCCAAAAACAGTTTTTTAGGTAATAATGTTAGGTTTTATAATAAAGTCCTAAAACACATTACCGATTTACCTGATAGTGAGTTCAAGAACCATGTCAAGCGGGTTTTAATATCTAAAGGCTATTATAGGGTGGATCGTTACGTGAACGATTGTGACGTCTGGAAATGACGCCCCTCTCTGTGCATCCACTAATAACGAGTGTAAATATTGATGTTACTGTAAAAATATATGACATGAAAAGATAAACCAGATCCGAGTTTCTTGCCGGTTCTTCTCGATGACTGGGCTGTTATCCGAACCGGTAGTAGCTTTGACGTTCATAAGCGCCTTCTCAGGGCCTAAATTGAATAAAGGATATTTTGATTTTGATTGATGTGAACAAGATAATGATTCACATACACTTTTTATGTATAATATTATCTTTAATTAATGGTTTTATGTTGTAAAAATAGTATTAATAAGATTTTTATGTTTTTAGCTATATTCTCATCGTTATTAATGAAAAGCGGCAACAACTCAACCAATAATACAGTGTTAGCTAGAGTTGAAAATTGCACCAACGATGTATTAGTGGAAGGCGCTCTCTGCTTTAGTGTAAGCATAATTATTATACTTTAATTAACTTTACATATCCATGATATTCTAAGATTTGGTTTGATTTGATTTAATTTCCATGTATTCCTAGTTCCTAGTCTTCATAACTTATACATTTTACACAATGCCATTTTGACTAGATACAATTTAAATTATATTCTCAATAACACCTCTGAAGTACTTAATTATTTTATTATTTGCAGAATGAAACTTACAATTTAAATCCAGGACAGTATTTATACTAATTGAAACAGTTGAAATATATTTTCAACTTAGGATAGGAAAGGCATTAGGTTAAAAAAAAACGTTTACATCATGAACCATGGCATTAGTCAAATAGATTTTGAATATGGATTTTTTATGTGGATTATAATTATTTTTTAAATTATTTTTTAAATTTTGATTTGCAGGTACAAGTACAAGATGAAGGTTCGGGTGGCTCACTATTAGACTGCATTATGGGTGTATCGGTGGACACAATTGTATTCATCGATTTAAGCTCACGGCAAATTATAATGACGCTACCCACAGAATCTTTGCTAGGTAAGTTATCAAGTAATCAATTACTAGTACTTAAAGTATTATAGAATTGTATTATTGATTTAAATACAGTATGTAATTTAATTTAGTGTGTAAACAGTTTAACATGAACTATAGTTGAGTCACTTAGGAAATAATATAACAAAGTGGTACTAAAATTTTAGATGATTTTATATGTATAATAAAGGATTTATTTGATTTTTGAAAAATAAATTGAAAGAAACTCGATATTTCGAATTATCGATATTTAATCAACAAACTTATTATAAAAAGTATCATCTGGTATCTCTTTAATTCCGGATGAAGGAATACACAATGAGAAAACCTGAACCTGAGAAATGTCCTTGTAATATATGGGAAAATATAGTACTGTGGATTTCTTGCAGTTCGAAATCGCTAATATGTCGTGAGCTGGCGTGGTGATTATGGCCATACGTTCCTTCGCGAAGAGGCTTATGGTCATGCTGTAATCTTTTTACAGGCTGATGTGATGATGATAGTAAAGTAATTATTATTCAAAATATTGTTGTGTATTAAATACCGTTATGTTTATTATTGTCGATGTCAGGATGGGTTGTTAGCGGCGGGTGGAGTCGCGTGTACTACCACCGCGGGGAGAGCGTGCGCATACGCGGCGCCTCGGACGCGCTCCTGCGTCGGCTCGCGAGCGTTACTCCTCCGCTCGCGCATGCGCTGCAGGAAATAACACTTGAACGCGGCGCCGCTTCACAGTTAGGTAATATCTATATACACTGTATACTGTGCTAATATAATAGTTCACCAATATTCCCATTATTTAGTTACTCGTATTTGATTACTTAATTTTATTTTTAATGTGAGGTAAGCTAAACGTTCCTATCGCCAATGGCCGCCGCGTCGTGGTATCACAAGAGAATCGGTGGCAAGGGGTGTCGAATAACATCATAAGACTTGAGACACCCAAGCCAACCTCACCTGCACGTGGTGTACCCTACTGAATAACGAACGAGGCAATGACGAAAGCGGGGTGGTAGGGTTTACAGCCCGACTGGGTCGCAACCACCATGTATATAGTGAAAAAGCCCGTCATGGTGATTCGCTTCTGCGGGTCGCGTTTCGGGGTCAGCCTGTGCATATCCAGCTTTTCGCAGGCCGGCATGACAGCGGCGACCAGCGACGGATAGTGTGTCACTCGGTGGTTTTTGGATTGTACTGTGGCTACCATCAGGCACAGTGCAGTCATTGCGGTGCTACAATTTAAAAGAACCTAGTTGGCAGTGAAAGTTTTAATATGTGGTCGGGGTTAGGGTTCCACGTGCAGCCGGACGGGCTGGTGACGGCGGTGGAGATGGGCGGGTGTGCGTCGCGCGCGGGTATCCGGGGCGGCGCGCGCCTGCTGGAGGTGTGTCGCGCCGCGGTCGTCGCGCTCCACCACGACCAGCTCGTCGACCTCCTCAAGACTTCCGACCCCGTTACTGTGAGCTTCATATTTTATCTTTAACTACCTCGCAACCCTAGCTTCGCACAGATATACACCAACGAAAAAAACGAAACCAAATCTTCCCGTTACAGTAAACGTCCATGTAATTAATTAAAGGATAATTAAACAAATAAAACATAATTTCTGTCAATATCTTTGAGATTTTCCCTACTGTCCCTAGTTTTACTGTCAATTTTTTCGATTTTCATACGATTTTTAAAATAATTTTTTTCCTTACATGACAATTACACACACACATCAAAAAAAAATTTAGTACGTGCAGACGCCCTGAACTCTTGGCATTTACATTTTATTCCAATAATGTTAGAAATACTCTGCTTCACGTCTTTCATCTATTATATTATGATTAAATTACAGAGTGTACATATTAATCTGAGAATAACGGTCTGTATAAATCAAATTTGTGAAAAATATTAAAAAAATGAAATCTATTTTTATATGTTTTTTTCATAACATACGTAAACCTCACAACGTTTTATTACATAAAAAGGCATACTCTACAAAAAAAAATTGCAAAATGCTTCGATAACATCAGAATCGAATATCCATGATACTTGTGTCGGGTTCACATTATTCCTGATAACCAATCTTGGTCTATCACGGTCCTATGGCAGCAGTCA
Organism: Antheraea pernyi; assembly: GCA_015888305.1. NCBI lineage: Eukaryota > Metazoa > Arthropoda > Insecta > Lepidoptera > Saturniidae > Antheraea > Antheraea pernyi. Next base: position 20,287 of record MU160261.1, read on the forward strand.
ACTAATCGTCTTTCTCAAATACTTTCAGGTAACTGTAACGTTTGCGTCGTACGTAAAATGCCAATGTGAGAACATATTGGAGGAGTGGGCGGGGCTCGCGCGTGCGGACGCACAGCACCCGGGCCGCCAGCGCCGCGCCTACGAGCGAGGTCACTCCCCTCCGCGATCCGATAGTTCCGGATACGGCACTGGTGAGTTTAATATCTTATCATTCACAATTGTCCTCCTCTATTCACTTTTACATTGTTTTATCTTTAACTAGCTGCCCGCCGTGACTTCGCACGACGAAATACGCGAAAATACGCCAACGAAAAACGAAACCAAATCTTCCCTTCCCCTTCTTACTATACTACAGATTCAGTGATATATTTTCACCATATAAATAGGTGGCATAAGGTATGGTACAAACTTTTTGTTAATAGATGACATTGAATGGGTTAAAATGGCTCTGTCAGAGACATTTTAATTTAAAAAATATATAATATAATAATAAGAATAAACTCATTCTACGTTTGTAGAAAAAACGACACTAACAATAGAAAAAAGGTATTTAATACATCGAAAGTTTTAATACAAAGAAACAAAATGTTGACTATAGCTAACTTCAGGGTGTCGGTGTTTCGGTGTGCGCGCGCAACGTAAAAATTTACTCTCGTCATTCTTCCCTAACACGCCAAAGAAAGTATAACTTCAAAAATAACATTATTTCGTCTGTAAGAAATTCGTAAAATTTGTTCCATCTAACTTCAGGGTGTCGGTGTTTCGGTGTTTCGGTGTGCGCGCGCAACGTAAAAATTTACTCTCGTCATTCTTCCCTAACACGCCAAAGAAAGTATAACTTCAAAAATAACATTATTTCGTCTGTAAGAAATTCGTAAAATTTGTTTGTAATCAAAGGCGGTTCGGGTCGGAGCGCGCGGCGGTCCCCGCAGGCGTCGCCGGGGAGCGAGGCGGTGGCGCGGCGCCGCTCGCACGACGACAACGCCTCCCCGCGACACTCGCACCAGCGCCGCGCCTCCGCCAACACCACCTCACTCACGGTAACCAACACCTACAGCTCTCTTACTATTTTTTTATTTATTTATGTTGGGGAAATCCTTTATGGAAACGCCACCCTCTCGCGGGTGAGAGTGGGTTATGTCCGACTCGCACGGACTAAAACCCCACGGTGTACCGTCCGCCGCATGGTATGGTATGGCCAGGGATCGAACCTGCTTTCTTCACGAGAATCCGCCCCTACAAGATCTCTATAGAGAGACTACTGGATACACAACCAGTCGTCTCCCTTCGTCAGCCTCACCTGTGCAATGGGGAGATGGCTCCCCCGACCCATCCCTTCAGGCTCGGCTCAGTTATGTGAGGCGGCAAGCGTGCAGCCTCCACCTCCTTCCTGTTCTCCTTTAGCGGAGAGGGCCACTTCGCGGATCGTCCTCGGGGGACCTCTCCGCCGCTCTCTTACTATACACAAATCAATCGTATAAAACACTAGCTGCCCGCCCCGTCTTTACACGGATATACTAGCGAAGAAAATAAGACTAAAGGCCTTCCTTTACAGAACAAACCTGTAATGAAATAAAATGAGTCGTTATATTTGAAAGTTAACCTCTGCCCGCGACTACGTCCACGTGGAATAGTTACTTTGGGTTAACGCCAACACGCAGCGGAAGATCTGAAGAGGAAAAATCCCTCATTTTGAAACCTTCTTCAGTAGTGCTCCACTCCTATTGGTCTTAGCGTGATAATATATTTATAAAAAGATTGAAAGCATTTTTGAATTTTTCATTCAAACATATGAACGTCAATTCTGTCAATATCCAGATCTTCCTACTGTCTTTAACAAACTACTGTGTAAACTATAAAAGTCACACTGACTTGTTTAAAGGACTTGCACGCCATCTATTGTACAATTGCTAGACTAATTCAAAGATATTATTACTATTACAAACTATAAATATAATTACTTATTCTCTACTCAAGATCACACTGCTAACGTTTTTATGTTTGACATCAAATTTTCTATATTATTACTGCCATTGTCGAGTATTAGTAATATTACAATTCTCTTGCGATAATTCCAATGTTCTAACAAGATGACGGCCCCCTTGTTAGAAGTTTCCAGGGAGTTTCTATGGCATCTCAGAATCAATGCTCCGGTACAAAATTCCACCAATATAACTTAAGTAACTGAGATGAAATTATCCAAAAGTCGAATGATAATATTCGCAGGAGGAACTTATGAGGTTGATGGATGCGGAGTTGGGCGAGCCTCGTAGTACAAGCGCAAACAGCGCTTTAAACGCCACCAACGGCAATACGATACAGTCGCGAGCCGCTCCTCTACCGCTTCCCGATGCTGCAGCGCTTGATTGGGCAACGCTTGTACACACTGCTACACGTGCTATGCTTCAGGTATTATTCGCTCTCGTGACTAAAATTAATTAACAAATGAACATTTCATTTTATGACATTTTATTGGCACAGATTTGCGAAGAACATCAATACCCGTCGATAGACAATTCGGATCCTCCCCTCGAGAGTGTGACAGCGGATCCAGTCAACGAGTCATGGTCTGATGTTACAACGGTAACTAGAAATGCTCGATTATTTCAACTTTAAACGTTTTTCATAATAGAATAACAAGAATGTTTTGTAGAAATTCGACTTTGGTGACTTGTACAAACCAAAATATATATGACGTCAATTGTAAATACTTTCAAAAGATTTTTATTGTCTACAAATTGCGCTGTTTCGTACATTATAATAACATTATGTCGCAAATTTCCTACGTATTTTATATGGGAAAATAATGAAAATAAAGTAGTTAGAATTAAAATTAAATGCTTAAATTACCAAGCATTCTTTTTTGAGTACAGTTACACAACAATATTTTACTGTAAAAGCGATCATACTAGTGCATATACTACTCTAATGCTATCACACTCGTTCCAGATTTATAGCATATTCCTTTTCTTTTTTTTGCATAAGAAACATTATATATTTTTATTGCTTAATAAACGAGTAGCATAATTGCTAATATGTCTATCTCTATATCACACAGTGTCGAAATTTTTGTTGACTGTAAATGTTCACTTATAAAAGTTAGTTTATTGGTCTGGAGTCAGTTGCCGAGTCGGTTTTTAAAACTCTGTACAGAATTAGCAGATATTATTTCATCAGGCAATCGGTTCCAGTTTAGTACCACTCTATTACTGAGGAAACTGTGTGCAATTGTTATACGTGAAAGTGTTTGACCATTCTTTAATGGTGCTCCGCTCCTATTAGTCTTAGCGTGATGATATATACTGCTTATAACCATCCTCTATAAATGAACTATATAACACTGTAAGAATATATCAAATCGGGCCAGTAGTTCTTGAGATTACCCCCTAAAACGTCACAAACTCACAAACTTTACCTTTTTATAATATCATTATATTAATACGTGAAGCCTAAACTTTGTGTCCCTTTTTAACGGAATTGGGCGAACGAATGAACGTGAAATTTGGCATAGTTAAAGTTTATATGGAGGAGAAGTGCAGAAAGCTATTTATTTTATATAAAATGCATTAGAAGTACATTAAATTAATTAAAATATGCATTACTCACACTAATGCTTCAATTTTACACAACATATACACATATGTAAATAAAAAAGACATTTTGACATCTGTCAATAAAGGACTTCAAAAAAGGTTGTGAAGGAGGTTGCTATGCTCGACTGTATGTATTATTTTACTCTTACGTTTCAATGACCCTTTTTCATTCTACATTCAACAATGATATTAACCCTAATAAAATTCAAACTTAAAAAAATCAATGAACTATGGTCGAATGTCGAAGTATAAATAAGCTAAATTCAATTTTAATTGTTATACTTATTATATTATACACCGAGAACAAAGTTCAAATTTTGCCGTTTATATTATGGTTTTTTTTAAAATGTGATTTTCATATTTTACTTGTACAAAATTTATAACGTAAGTTTTTATAACGAGCTGTGGTACTATGATTCGACCTTCGCTTCACTGTAATTGAGTGTTCCACGTGATGTGTTTTTTCGTTATTGTTAGACAAGAGAAACGAGCCCGTCGACAACGATGCACCCCGGCGCGGTGCAGAGCGGGCACTCGCCGGCGGGCGCGTGCGGGTGCGGGCTCGCGCCGCGCGTCGCCGCACTCGAGGCGGACGCGGCCGCGGCGCTGCGGCACCGACACCAACTCGAAGAGGAGGTAACACAATACTAAAACTATACTTGGTTTTTATTTTATTTATATTTTTCTCTCGAACTGACCACGGTATTGACCCAGCAAGGTCTCCCAGGCGGTACAGCCACGCTGAAGCTATTACAAGTTTCAGCATGAATGTGTCGGCTCGCCCGGGGTACTACCACCCGAACCACAGAAAACCGACGTGTACTAACAGTGCTTACATTGTTGCGTTTCGTTCAGTCAGTGGGTGCACCGGAGGCACACCTCCTCTTTCCTCCTTCCGACCCCTCCCTCATTCCCCCCTTCCTCCCATACACAGGCTGGCAACGCACTTGCGACTCCCCTGGTGTTGCTAGTGTCTATGGACGGCGGTGTTTGGGGATAGGGAGGAGAGAGGAGATGGGTGGGTGGTACTAACCCGGACGAGCCGACCCATTCATGCTGATACCAATAATAGCTTCAGCGTGGCTCTTCCACCTACAAAGTATTTGCAAGTTTGAACTTCGGAAGAAACAACGCCATGCATATGTCCATCATAAAATAGCAGTGCTTTATACTGTGTATTTCAACTCAGTTCACAATAGCAAAAACTATAGATAACCTAAAATATCTATAAGCAACAATGACCACGTAATATCAGATGGAGGACATATTTTTCTGTTAGAAATGCCCTTTGAAAATAATATATGGGGCATTTCATGTGAAGCGGACAACCAAAAAAAATTAGGTGGTGAATTTTGTTTATACTCTGGTAAGTTATACTTCTAGTAAACGTGGATGTGTTATACAATTAATTTTTTTCGTATTCTTTACTGGTGCGTTATGAGCATTGAAATATTTACTAAGAATGAAGTCTTAAATTTTTCGATGCTTATTATCTGTATCAATGTATAATTAAAAAATTGAAGTTTTTAATTTTGTGTCGAATACTAAATTTCGTTGTTTTTACATAGGAAAAAAAAATAGTGTGTACACATCCACGTCTACTAGAAGTATAACTGACCAGAGTATAAACAAAATTCACGACCTAATTTTTTTTTTCGTTGTCCGCGTGACGTGAATTCCCCCGTATATTAAAAAAAAATAGAGCAAGAGTCGTTCAAGACACTCGTTCGTCCCTAATCTGGGACGAAATAAAACTTATAAAATAAAATAGATAATAAATCGTCGTTCGATGCATTTAGGTTCGTCGCTTACGTCGTAACAACGCTCGGCTCCGCGAGGAGTCCGCGCGTGCTGTCTGGCAACTGCGGCACTTCACGCAGTGGCTCAAACGGACCGTGGATAGGCAGTAAACGCACTGTCTGTGCTAAACACGCAATTGATAAGACCATACATGAAAACAATCTACGCACTCGGGAAATTCACTTATTGTGATTGGAAAAACCTCGAGATTAGTCTTTCGATAAGTGATAGCTTAATACTGTACGATAATGAACTGTTACCGTGTCACGTGCTGTCTGACATGATTATATTGTATAGTATAGCAATATATTGTGCTTATCAAATTTCAGCAATCATTTTATCAGTCGGACCGTAATTTTATATATACTTTCCAGTTTTACAATACATGATGTCACATAAACGTCGAAATATATTACATGCGACATCTGGATACTTCGTAAATACAGATGATAGTACTACAGTCAAAACCGTTTAAGGCGACATCGTTTAGAACAACATACCGGTTATATTGACCCAGAACAAAGGGTCCGGCCGAATGCGGTATCACGAAAACGTCACCGGTTGTTACAACTATCGGTTTTTACGACTAAATATAAGTAGTCCCTTCGATGTCGTTATAACAGATTTTGACTGTATATGCATTACAATATATATTATTTATCCTATCGGAACATCAGCACTTTTGTTATCCAATTATAACAACGTATGATAACGAATTAAGAAAAATGAACTATAATTACTGTCAAATTACTCTAGCTATATATACATTGTATAAACGTATTACAAGTTATGCGCTATATCTTATGAATTTTGTGCCTTTCTGTGCTTCTAGGAGAACGATTGTTTTTGCATAGTCGTTACGAACTTAATAATTAAAAATAAGTATATATTGGATATAAGTGAATTAAGCACGTTTGTTTGTTATTGCTGTATATATTCACTACAAGTGATGTTGATTCTACAAAATCAATTGATTTAATTAGGAACGTTACACTTAAAACTAAAGTCTACACCTCGAATGTGAAAGGTTTTATATTGTTAATGCAATAGAAAGATAAGTTGCATTTATTGGTAGAAAGATTAATTGGTAAATATTCACTAATAAAATTATAAGAACGTGTTTAGCGATGTTATATTTTTTAATACCTATGTCATTTTTTATTTTTGTAGTTGATTAAATATGCCTAAAAACTACAACATTCTTAAGTATAGACCACATCAATTATACACAATAAATAAAAACAATCAGTTTAATGCTTGAAATATCTAGTCCGGTGAAGCTGTTAAGGCCTCGTTTTGTCAATAGCGTAGTCAGTTCGAAAAAAAAAGCTTGAAATATATAACAGTAACACAGATCTACAAGTTTGACGTCATCACACCCTTATTATTATTCTTAGAATCCGATGACTAGTCTTGGTTTCGGTTAAATACCTTTTGCTATCTCCGCCAAGCTCGGTGAAGCTGTAAAAGTCCTTAAGGCCAACATCACGTGACCAGTTCAAATAAGAAATGGAAATGCAATGCAAATAAGAATGAAATCTTGGGATATTTGGTGATGATTAATTATGAATACTAGTGGTCGAAATTCGATCATCATGGATTTTTCAATTTAAAGTATTAGGGGGAAAAAATCGAACTATTTTTTTCATTGATAACACTAAAATTCGTCAATATCTACTAAACTACAAAGAATAAAGAGATTGGAGTGAGAAACAGGACAAAATGTTATTGAACTAATTTCCATACCATTTATATATAGAAGATATGAATCGTACAAAATCAAAGACAGCAAATACTTTTGACCTATAATAATTGAAAAAAATATTTGATAAGTTTGATTGATATCCATAGATAATCTAATCATGATTCAAACTAATCAAAGATGACAAAATTGTATAGAAAAATCTATGTTGAAACATTTTACTCATTTTTATCATTTTCCTATACTTTTATATAACGTTTTCGATTTTATATAATTCATCATACGCTGTTTTTATACATTTCCTTCATATATTTAACTTACTTCAGAAAGGAGGTCTATTCTAGGAGAGTGTCTATTCGGTTGTTTTTCTTTATGTTTATTGCCTCAGAACTACATCGTTTGTAAACCGATATAGAAATTTCTTTTTTTATTAGAATACCCCTGTATTTTCGTTAGCATTAAACTTTGTAATTTGTAGGTAGACCAAGGAACTTTACAAAATCTAATAAGTAATGTATATTAATTGACATACTTGAAGACTTATGACAACCCAAAACTAGACAGGTATATAACTGGTGAAGGTCATTCTGGTGCATTTGTTTTGAAGTCAGTTTTATTTTGATACTATTGAAGTGGAACTTCTCATTTTTGTGTGACGAAACGTGGTGGGGACAATCACTGTATCGGGTAGAGTGGGAGCACTGTGTCTCGACTTCTCATGGGAGAGGTTTGAAGTTCTGATCCGCAACGTTTTTGTGTGACGAAACGTGGTGGGGACAAACACTGTATCGGGTAGAGTGGGAGCACTGTGTCTCGCTTGTCTTAAGGTATTGGAGAACAGTGAGACATACTTGCTTTCTTTTTGAAAGTTTCATTACACACAATGTCTTTTGTTAAAATTTAAATTTTACGTAACGGTGTTATTACAAAAAAGTCAAATACGTATTGAATACTTATTTTAAAAAGGTTTCAAATTAAATGCAGTCACTGAATGTTTCGCCATCTTGCCCTTTTGTCTCGCTTTGGTTACGTTAGGTTAGACTTGCGAAAAAGGATAACGCGAACTTGTCTCGGGCGAGCTCGGTACGTTTAATTTGAAAGCTTTTTAAACCAAGTATTTCACTTTTTGGTAATAACACCGCTATTGTTGTGTAGGTCATATTCACTTATGGTCGATCCAAACTCATTTCTAAATTAATACTGTATCAAACTATACGTGCTACACCACGCAGTGAGTACTCTGCTTATAATTCATAGTGAAATTACAAAAAGGGAATCAATTGTAACCTGTGTAATTAGATTAATTCTTTGCCATCGCTACTACTAATTAAATCTATATTTTTCTTATCCTTATCAAAATAAAACCTTTCATCATTAATTAATCTATATACGATTTTTTTTATTATTTATCGTAATTATTGGATCAGTGTGATTATCGACTTAAATATTAAATTATATTATTTATTAGTTTATAATAAACGCTTAGTGATAAAATCTTGCGATTGTAAGGTGAACACCAATTACTATAAGGGAAAACCAAAGTCAAATGCGTTGTAAGTGAGAAATGACTTAAATTTTTGTTTTTGTAATTTAGTAATAATCGAAAGCGTGATTGTATACATTATATGGAATTATCAATGTCCTAATTCATTTCCTTTCCACCTTAAGGAGTGAGATGGTGTGAATTTTTGTTGTAAAAAAATACAGAAATCACTTTGTAGCTTTGATAATTTTAAAATATTAAATTCGGTCATAAAATTTTAAAAATGTGTTAACATGCATCTATCTATTTCGATTTGTTTGTCATGAAACACTTACCGCATTCGGCTTTGATAAAATTATTATCACGTTTGTGAATTAGATTATGTACTCAAGTAAGTTAGTGAAGTAGTTATAATTATATTTTACGCAGACTTTAAAATCAGCCAAATATTAATAAAATAAGAATAATAAACCGATACAAATTATACTCGTGATTCCAAATTATATCCTTTTAAAGAGAAAATCCAAAATTCATTACCGACATCGGCATATATTAGGTCTATTCATACTGTAAGATCAGATACAATATAATAAACATCTACTTAATTACTACGAACCAATGAAAATGAATACAAGTGTTATATAAATCGGCCACCATCGAATATTCCATTAAATACTTACGTAAATAATTAAGAAGTAATCGTTTTAATTCTTAGTTATGCTTAAACGTTTACGGAATTTAATTTATATTAAACATATTTAGCAATATTACTAAAAGTTAGCAAGAATTAATAAAATCATACAGTAACGGGACGAGGCGTGTCTCCGTCTCATTCATTGTATTACATTACATTAATTGTATTTTATATTTATGTAAATATGAGTCTCATAAGTTAGGTTTAAGCACGAGAGCTTTATTAGTTTAGACTAGTGTAAACTTTGTTTTTTTTTTCTCTTATTTAAAGTATTTAATGCGGCTTTTGAGATTATATTCGCTATCTCATGATATCGTCACGGTTAATTATCAAATAAATCTTATAATTAACGATTATGCTAAGTCTAAAACTAAAGTGCTGTGGAGTTTGACGTCACATATGACATCAATGAACGATAAAGTCGTATAAATTCGATTTTGTGCTCCAATAATTTTGTACTGGACATATCCAACTGCACTGTTGAAAATTTAACACTTCCAAAATAATCTACCAGTTTATGTTAAGGGCTTTCTTACAGGCCAATGTATATCCTCAATTGCAAATTTTACAGTGCGTTCCTAACAATTCCCTTCCGAATCAAACGTTTTCATATACACGCATTCCAAAAATTGTTAAATGTTACTAATCCATTAAATGTGAATAATATATTTTTTAATCCTATTATGTCCCTTATTTTGCCATGTAATAAGAATATTAAATCAAGTATGTGTTTAATTAAAAATCATTTACGCAAATATTAATATGAAGCTCAAAAACTATCGCTTATAAAATATATAGCATATAAAAAAACCAAATTATCAAAAATTAGTAAACTCCGATATCAATGAGTACTGAGAAAGTATAAATAATTAATAGTTAGTGCCTTATTTGTGTAATTTTGAAACAAGTCTGTGTTGTATAAAAATATATATTTAAGATGCTGAAAGTCAATTAAATAAATGCCTTTCATAGATTGTGTCAGCGAGACACTGCTGATTTATTTTGATCTCTAATGTTGTCTGACAAGTAACACCGAGTGAAATTATTTGTATTTTTTGTTTAATATTATCTTCCCTTCCTCTGTGCCACTTTTTAGTGCATTCATCTTTTCGGCAGTACTTTGAATAAATAAGATTTCGTTATTTTAAATATGTATTGAACTATACCAGGTGACTGTTTAAAGAGTGACAACATTCAATCGTGTGATAGTTCATGGTCACATTTAACATATAAAATAATAATATCAAAACAAATACTAAACAACAAAGAAAACCTTATTTAAAGGTTGTTCGAAAACTTTCAAAAATATGGGAACCATACTTTTAAATGTTAAAAAATCACACCTAGATTCAATGAACAAACTTATTATTACGTAACTGCTTATTGTCAGAATGCGGCACAGTAAAACAAAGCGAAGCTTGATTTAGAACCAGAAACGACTACTCAGTAACCCCTGTGAATATTGCAACTCTTTAACCATTCAGGCGGTATAATGAAATATTAAGAGCATGGATAAGTTCATTAACCAGTACGCTGTCGTAATACGTAGGAACGTGAGTGAGCCAAAAGTTATTTATTTTAGTATTATTTGACCAAATAATATTGTTACGGAAGGAGATAATGCCATGTTCTTTAGTAGTCCAGTGAACCACATACTTTATTAAACAAGTTATCAGAAATCAGTTAAATTATATTGTACGAAATTTTGATACAACTTCTGTGTGTAGCTATTTATTTGTGTTTATTTTTCTATGTGTGTACTTGTTAAATGTTTTCGCTTTATTGTTATTAGAAAACGATATGCTTAATATAGATTTTTTTATCATAATATTTAGCATTAACTGTAAACAGAATGTGAGCTAACAGTAAAAATATTTGTATTTAATATTATGTAACGAATCCATTTCCCACCATTCATATTAGAATACATAAGTTTATTCTAAATTGAACTTTAAAGGCTTGTTCAGAAATTGCGAAATAGCGGTAACTGCATTTTAAATTACATTAAATCGCCTAATTATTTTAATATTAAATAGCAAGGCCGTGGTATTTTGTCTTCAATTTGTAGTTTATAACTAAGACTTATGATAAGCAAAAGAATATCTTAATCCTTTGATATTTAATTTTACATTGTATTTTCTCAAATCGGCTATTTCCAAAATCAGTACATGCCTTTAGAACTATATAATATCGTGTAACCAAAGCAATTATTGTTAAGCTCCATTTTTAACTTTAAATTTTCTTAGTATGTTCAACATATTGTAATCATAATAATTAATTATTATGTGTATTGTAAACGTAACTATAATGGACATTCCAATAAAATTATTTGTATAGATACCAAAACTACAATTATAGTTGTTTTATTAATTAACTCCGTAGCATTCTAACTCCTAATTGATCTCTTTTCGTGTCTAGATTAGCATATATAGGAGCCATCTTAATTTAGATTCACCTTTGAGGATGATATATCTGGTCTACTTACAGCAAGGAATAGTAGAAATTCGACCATAATAGGGGATACAAAGTTTTTTACTCGTGTGTTAATAATATAGATGTTATTATCTGTACTTGATCCTTTATTTAATACTAGCTTCTTCTCACGACTTCGTCAGCGTGGAATAGTTACTTTGAGCTAATGCCAAGAAGCAGCGGAAGCTATCAAAAGGAAAAAAAATCCCGATTTTGAAACATTCTTCATTGGCGCTCCACTCCTATTGGTCTTAGCGTGATGATAGATAGCCTAAAGCCTTCCTCGGTAAATGAGCTATCTAAAACCGAAAGACTTTTTTAAATCGGTCAAGTAGTTCCTGAGATTAGCGCGTTCAACCAAACAAACTCTTCAGCTTTATATATTAGTATAGATGAATACAGATATTTTAGACGTAAGGCGCGTCAAATATGATGAACTTACAAATAAAAGCTTCGATTCTCGATGGTATGGAAAAAACTATAAACAATTTTTTGATTGATAACACTTATCAATAGCTACTGAAAAAATCGGTGGACAAAAAGAGAAGAAAAAGGTACTGAACTGTTTTGTCTTCGCCTGTTTATATATAGGGCATTTCACGACAAATCGAACATTGATTCGATTTTTGGAAAACAGCAATTTGTAGATGATTAGCATTTTTGTCCTTTCAATTTTTTTATTATATCGAATTGACTTTTACTGTGAAAAATATTCTTTATTCTATTTCAATTATATTTACAATTAAAAAATATTTTTGACACCATTCTGAAAAAAAGAAATTCATAGTCCTCTGATCCTTAGAGAACTTCTGAACTTAAGTAAATAAAATTAAAACGGTGATCCTTGAAAAATTCATTTTTTCGGAGTGTCATTGCCCGTGAAATTCGTAACAAAGAGGTAAGTACTATTAGGAATAACCTGATAACTACGATCTGATAACCTTCAATTGTAGATCTTAAAGATAATGACGTCCTTAACAACCCTGTCTATCATTATATCAAAAGTATTAAAATAAACAAAAGAGTATCTATATAAATGAGGATTGATAACAAATATGTAATTTAAGCAAAATTTAAATTTTCCCAGTGATTTACATGGTGTAGCATGTTTTGATCATTTGCCAAAGGAAAACAATACAGTCTCTAGCCATTGATATAGTAGAAACTTGCAATTGCTTCTTTAAATTCCACTGTCTCGTTATGTGGTTATCTTGTTCGGACACCCAGTCGATCGACGCAGATTCGAATCTTTGCGAATGAGCCTGACCCTTCGGTGAAGGAAAACAATGTGAGGAAACTATAGTTTTTTTTTTATAGTAGCACTACAAAATTTCTGCACTATGACTGATGGTAAGCACAGTACAATCCAACAATGGAGACCACCGAGTGACACACTATTCATCGCCGGTCGCCGCTGTCATGCCGGCCTACAAAAAGCTGGATATGCACAGGCTGATCCCGAAACGCGACCCGCAGAAGCAAATAACTATGACGGGCTTTTTCGTCATATACATGGTGGTTGTGACCCAGTCAGGCTGTAAAACCATAGCACCTCGCTTTCGCCATTGCCTCGTTCTATAGTATAGTGATAGGGCTTTTTCTCAGCCTGCCTGGCAAACTACCACCCTCAATTTGAAAATTCTCCTCAAGCACCTATGGGAGTGTTCCGGCAACTGCATCAGTCTCTTTAGCTTAACGTGTTTATCATCTTAACCACATCGTCACATAGCATTAGGTGAAGTTGTGTCAAATGTTAAAACCTATACAAGTATTAAAAAAATACGACTACTCTCACTCGACATATGACGGTGATAGCGTGATTCCTCGCTTGAACCGAAACTAGTCAGCAATAACTTTGTAGAGCCAGTTCGCTAGTACAAACAGGAATATAAATAACAATGTATAGTAAACAATTTTTATTTGATCCTTTTTCTTCATTTTCCTATTATAGAGGCTTTTATGTAATTTGCACGCATGTGTCCAATCGTAACCGTTTTTCTAGTATATAATCGTGTCATATTTACTTAGCATCTAGCTGTATTATTTTTATAACCTTACCATCCGGTATATGTAGGGTGGTAAGCGTTCAATTGACCGCAGACGCGTTACAACATTTAATCAGTCCCTCCTTAGTACCTGTGCTGCACACAACAGCCGCCAAATTACGTCGCCTGGCGAGCTAAACATGGTAGTGAAGACTTGCTGTTCTGACAGTCCTATCAGTAAGACAGTGGGTAACGCAACTTCAACCAAATGTTTTAAAACACTGGTGGAACTAGTGAAATACCAAGACACGGTGGATGAGCCAGGGCAACAGTACATACAATTAAACAAAACTATACAAGGCCAGACATATCATCGCAACACTCCTTTGGTCATATCAGTTTCTCCGTTCTACTGGGTTAAGGAGAAAAAAATGTGTAGTTCTACGTACTTGCAATAGATCTGAACAAAAATATTTTTTGCACCCCCGGCTGCTTCCTAATAAGAACGTCCAATAACTTAGAGTTAACACAGTCGCTGTGACCGACAGCTGTCAAGAACATAATCATGATATGTTTAATAAAATGCAATACCTCATCATCAATATCTCAAACATCTACAGTAGTTTTATTTTGCAACCAATCTTAGTAGGTATTGATTCAGAGATAGTACGTTATTACCGCCACTGACCAGTAAAGTGTTTTGTAATCATTTTAATGTTCTAACAAGATGAGGTGACCCCCTTGTTAGAACATCTCTGAATTCATGCTTCTTTTCATCCACTTCGCTTACGCACAAAAACCGAACTAGAATACGTAAATGCCAAAAATATTACAAAATGTAGTCAAATAACATAACATTATGAATAAAATATAAATGTCACTACATGACAAAGATCTCGCCAAAACTTGAGTGTTAAGTTGTTACTTATCCTTATTAACTAAATACACTTAATTATCTATATCTATACATATAATAAAAATGAAGTGTCTGTATGGAATATCAAAATAACACTTTGTTACTGATTGGGTATGAAAGAATACATGCAAATTTTAAAATTTTTGTCGTCTGGGTGGGTCTGTCTGTCTGTCTGTTTATTCCGGGTAATCTTCGAAAAGGCTGAACCGATTTTTACGGGAATTTCACTGGCAGATAGAAAAAATTACAGCGTGTTACTTAGGCTACTTTAAATTAGACTAACTGTTAACCGCGGCTTTGTCTGCAATGCTATCTTCAAAACGGTTGGATCGATTTCCACGGAACTTTCACTGGCAGATAAATAAGCAATTTTAATTTATACTAGCTGTTAACCGTGGCTTCGCCCGCAACATTACCTCCAAAACGGTTGGAAGGATCTTCGCAAAATGTTCACTGGCAGATAGCTGACCCTATAAAAAGTAATTCCAGCGATTTTAATTTATACTAGCTTTTAACCGTGGCTTCGTCCACAGTACTATCTCCAAAACGATATGACCTTTTTTTACGGGATTTTTACCGGGAGATAGCGAACCTTATAAAAAGTACTTTAATATATTTTAATTTAGACTAGCTGTTAACCGTGGCTTAACCCGCTGTGCTATCACCAAAACAGTTAGACCGATTTTCACGGGACTTTCACTGGTAGATAGCGAACCTTATAAAAAGTAATTTGCGGTTATTTTATTTTAGACTAGCTGTTACCCGTGACTTTGTCTGCATGAAATTTAGCAAGATTTCACATCGTTCTTTATTTTTAATTAGAGAAATAATTATCAGCTTATTGTTTACAATGCGACATTATAATTATTAATAATTTTAATGATATAGAGGTCTTCCTAATAAGATTTTAAATTATAAACGTATTACGTAAAGAGTTCCATATTACAGTTTCTTGCGGAACAGACAAGCGTTTATTTTTTGTATAGTCATAAAATCTTAATTGTAATGGCAATGTATGGAGGTGGGCAGGACATATAGCGAGATACGCGGACAAAAGATGGACATTAAAGACTACTATATGGGAAGGACCAAGAGGAAAAAGGAGAAGAGGGCGTCCCAGAAAAAGATGGATAGAGGACATACAAGCGATAGCAGGAAAAGAATGGTTAAAAAAAGCTAAGAACAAAGAGGTCTGGAAAAAATTGGAGGAGGCCTTTACCCGAGAAGGGGTTCCGATCGATGGTATGGACATCAATAACAGTGTTCAAGAACTTTTATAAAATGATATAATTTACAATATTTTTGCTATTATATAAACGTAACTTATCTTAAAAGCATGTATAGATCGGAAATAAATGGGCTTTATTATTATTATTATTATTGTTTCATTAGTTCCTTAGACAGTGTAAGTGAGCACTGAGGTAGTTATATTGTGGGTTAAGGTTCCAAATATGTTGCTGATGACAAACCTCATTTAGCACGCCGTTATATATCTAAAATACACGTTACATGTTAATTTAAATGACGTGCGTGTCGTACTTACAGTTGCTTTTAAAGAGCATTTCTATAATTGTACATAGTCTCATAATTTTATAATTCTTTAATACGAATTAAAAAACGTGTACGGAGTTGCAGGTATAGCTAGTTAATATATAAAAACCCAAGATGCACAGTCTCGAATAGAAGTAACCTCAATACGTTCCAAAAACTCACCGATATACCAATGTACTATAACTCTTACTATAAACTTATGTTTTTACAAATTCAATTATTGAACGCAAATTATTTAAAATTGTTTTTACAAAGCAGTGCATAAAAAAGTCCAAAGCGCGAGTGACGAGAGACTATTTGAAATGAGCTCAGAACTTTCGATTAAAAAATAAGTTTAAAAAATGAGTTTATGCGGACCAGATTGAGATGTTGAGTGCGCATCTTGGGTTTTTATATACCAATGGTGGTACCTACAGCTTGTAATTACGAGTAGTAGTTACTACCGACCGTAAGAATATCCTAATCCTGAGTTCAATCATAATATTTTCATAAGTCTTCCGGAAAATCACAAGTTGCGAACAATAAATACCTATAACATAATTAAACAATTATTATCATATAATTAGGTAGATACGAAGATTATGATAACACTTAATGTATATAAATCACTGAATTTTCGTAAAACAAATTAGATTATATACAAAGGCCACAATGCGAGCGACGTTCATCCTGTTGGCCCTTGTTGGCACCGCCGTGGGTAAGAGAATTTATTTATTTACAAAAGCATCACAATCATAAACTCGAAAGTTTGATAGCATCTCATTTTACTTTTATTCTAATTTTATATCAGTATCTGTATAAAATTATTGTAACACATCGACATAGATAATTTCACGTGTAGTTATAATTAAGATATTAAGGGTACCTACATTTTCCATTCCTTTTGCAAGTATTTTCATTTCCTCGACACTTTCACAATCTAACTCACATGACATTCAGTAATCTTGCAGGTGCATATTATGTAATGGAATATGGATAATGGATATGTTTATACAAATCTTAAGACAATCCTATTCCTGTTTTTATGTTCGTAACGTTTCTTGGTCAAAGATATGTCTCGTTGCAGCGTGGGTTAACTCTCACTGTACTCCACTATAGTTTAGAATATCGATTCCCCTATCCAACTGACTTGTGTGTTGAGGGTGATTAGCATTATGTGCCTGGGTGTACGTATGAATAGGTTGGTAACCATAATATAAGGTACATGTTTAGTTTGGAATTAAAAGACCGTGTGACTTGTATCTTCATATTTAGTAATCTAAAACTTTTTACATAGTATTTTTAAATTGTCTATACACTACATAAATTAAAATCATGATAAAAATTAGTATCAATATGAAACCTCTTGACTGTGGGCTTGACCTAGTATGTGGTATTTATTTTTTTATTGTAGCACGGCAAAATGACTGCACTGTGCCTGATGGTAAGCACAGTACAATCCAAAAAGAATGGCGACCATCGAGTGACACACTATCCATCGCCGGTCGCCGCTGTCATGCCGGCCTGCGAAAGGCTGGATATGCACAGGCTGATCCCGAAACGCCACCCGCAGAAGCGAATCACTATGACGGGCTATCTCGCCATATATTATTATTTATTTATTGCGTATTTTCCTTCGGTATTTTCCAAGTAAGAGTATATTAGAAACGCGTATTTCTAACGTAGCGATATAAATTAAATATTTTAAACATATCTCATTTTCCTAACAGCTCTTAAAAATATATTATACTAAGAACGATTCGTTTGTTTTTCTCCGTTGACTCCAACTAAAGTCCGTATATTAAATGAATTCACTTAACAATTGCTTTGAAAGAATCATAGGGGTATTTACGAATTTTATCGGATCCCTATTCCCTAGTTAACTAATTTAAAGTGTTATCATCACATTTATAGCGGTGCCAAAGAACCAAAACCGCATCGTCGGTGGTTCTGATACTACCGTAGAGGACTACCCCTATATGTCCAATATGCAGTATGGATGGTTTGGCATTATCTGGTTCCAGTCCTGTGGTGGATCACTGATTACTTCAACAACTGTACTCTCAGCTGCCCACTGTTACTTGTAAGTATATCATAAATGTTAATGCATATTTTTCACGTAAGTCAGTTTGACGCATCATTATCATTTTCATCAGCTGTGAAGGTAACTCAAACTAGTCAATTTTATTTTTGGTGAGTAAACGATGCGGCATTCGATTCGTTAGGAGATAGTAGTGTAATGAGCAGATTTTTCATGGATCCTTATTGAGATTTAGTAACATGTAGTCATCTCACAATTAGACATAATTTACTCTAGCTCCTTAAAGTAATTACTTTTGTTTGGTATGCTTATTTATTGTTATTATACTACTGATATTTAATAACAAATGTTATCTGTACCTATATATCGTTTTATTTAAAAAAATCACGTGACATCTTTAATAACCCTTTCACTCCTCATTTAAATGAGATATTCCCAACTTTCTAAATTTAATATTTTGAGCACAGTTTTGGCCAACACTTATTATTTATTCTTATATCGGAACACACGGTTTCATGATGTTAAAATGTAATCAATATATTTCTGAAATGTACCTCAGAATCGTATACTTATACGTATTTTACTAATTAGTTTTGTTAAACCTTTTAATTGACACCTATGTCTAACATTCTGATTCAATCAAGTGTATATTTACTGTAAGCAATCTTTCCGGGAATTTTTATGTTTTTTTAAAATAAAATATACAGCTGTAAACATTACAGGATACCTAGTTCTTACCTTTGAAAGGCTATATGATCCGTTTTATTGTCTGCTATAATAAGTTTACTTTGGCATCATTGACATAATAAAATATTGATAAATCTATCCCATTAGGATAGGGTTGACCTGATTAGTGCTGAAATTTGTTTACCCTGATAAAGAATTATTATTTTAATTTGCTAATTTCTTTATATTTAATTCATAGATATCTGTAATATTTATTTCAGCGGTGACAGACCTCAAGACTGGCGAGTCATTCTCGGTACATCTCGGGCCTCAGGCGGTGGCACTACACATACAGTCTCAGCGCTGGTCGTCCACGCCGGTTACAGCAGCGCTACCCTCGACAATGACGTTGCGATCGTCCGTCTAGCCACTCCTGCTGTATTCTCTAACTCAATCCAAGTTGCTCGCATTCCTGGTAGTTCGTACAATCTTGCAGATGGTAGCATCGTTACCGCTATCGGATGGGGAACATTATGGGTAAGTAAATGACATTAATATACTAGTATATTCATAGTAGACATTTTTAAATAAGTGTCTAAGAAGCAAACAATACAAATAAAAATGTTTAGTATAAAACATTTGAAGTCTTAATTGAAATTACGATTAATTGGCCATTTAAGGTTCGTTTGCTTGGCATACCAAAAGCAACCGATACAAAAATGTATAGTTGCAAAACACATCGTTTTTTGAACCCGTTTAAGAAAGCGCTTTTTTTTACTTTTCTACGAACGAGAATATGCTCACCAGTATTTGAAAACTTTTTTGTTGCGTGGGCCGATTTTAAGAAAATATAGATTATGTGTTGCACCAAATTATACTCAAGTCACCGATAATAACGCCATGATTATCTTTAGAAATTAGCGTATTCAAACAGACAGCCATGTTTCTCAAAAATATTGGTATTAATTCTATTACAGTCCGCATATCACTCACAATAAAATATTCAATTATATATTTCAAAAACACAATTAAATATTCCCAATGTAAAACACGCTACAGTTATTTTATAGTAGGTACTAGATTTTGCATAGTATTGCATAGTACCTACTAGATGTATATTTTACTTATAGCACGGGAACATTAGCTTTTTCTGAGTGAACATTCCGTACCCTTTAAGAACTTGAATGAAAAATCTTATGGTGATCAATTGAGTAGTAAATTACGACGTAATAAACGTAAAACGTACAGTAACGCGTAAAAAACAAATTTATATTTATAACTGTGCCCGCGACTTTATCGGCGTGGCACCTTATTTAAAAAACAGTTATTAATAAAAACATCTCAATGTATTAAGTCTATTTACTTATCTACTTTTCTCTCGTACTTAAGCCGTGTCGTCATTAAAATTACAATAAATTTTGATAGACCGCACCGATTTTAATTGAACTAATAGTATATATAGACATGCTTTATAATTTTCTTGAAGAGGTTTTGTCATGAACGTAGTATTTTAGCAGTGATTCGTGTTCGTACAAACAGACAGATAGACATTTCTAAAATTGATTGAAATGTGTTTTATTACTTATTCTTGCACCCACAACAATATTTTAACAAACATCTAAAGAGTACAGACACGTCAGATTTATATTGTTATTATATGTATAGATAAGGATATTTATAGATGTATAATTTTCTGTTAAATTATAGTCCAGCGGCCCATCTCCCGAGCAATTACAGCACGTTGACATCAACGTAATCAACCAACAACTCTGTGCTGAACGTTACGCTTACTTGAAGACTCAGCCCGGGTACTCAGGCTGGCCTGATATCACCGACGGTATGCTCTGCGCTGGCATCCTGGACGTCGGTGGCAAAGACGCTTGTCAAGGCGATTCCGGTGGTCCACTCGCTCACCATAGGGATATCGTTGTTGGAGTCACATCTTGGGGCTTCGGATGTGCTGACGCCTTCTATCCTGGTGTCAATGCTCGTGTCTCACATTATACTTCTTGGATCACAGATAATGCATAAATTTGAATAAACATTAATGCATATAAAGCCATTAGAAATAACGCTCTCCTTTTCAATTTCTATTTACGATATTTATGTTTAATTAATTTATAACTAAATAAATACGACAATTAATTATTTATGTTTTATTGACTTTTCCTGCGATTTCTTCTGATTGTTTGCTTTATTTCTGTTTTACCCAATAAAAAAATACATTCTTCGTTTTTATTTGTTGCTTTATTACTTATTGTTATAGTATTATCTAGAAGCCCTTGCTCGCAACTTTGCTTGAGAGAATATCTATCCTTGGAGATCAGTTCTTTTCCTGAACAAAAGGTAACTTGTGTCCTTTTCTGTATTTCTGCCAACATATATCGAAAACTTCATGATGATTGGATTGGCAGTTAAGGCGTGACAGCGTAACAAACAAACAAAACCACCCAGGCGTTTATAACGTTAGTTATGATGCGTAATAAATTAATATTGACGAGAATCAAAATCGATCGGATAGCTGTAGTCTCTTTTATTTTATTTTAATTTTGGTAATCAACCTTCTAGTAGATTATTACTGCCTGTACTGTCAGTACATATGGTATTCGAGTATGTGTGATATTAACTCAAGATTATGAATAAAATATAAAATCAACTATATGAGATTCCAACATCCCGCCAAAAACTCCATTATACAGAGTTATAGTAAAATGAATATCATAAAACCTCCTTGAGAAGATACTGAGATGTGTCAATTTTCATGACTATCGGTCAACCGACGTTAGAGTTTATTGATCTCAGGTATACCAACAATCATTTTATACATATAAAGAGAAGACATTATTAAACCACCATTAATATACAGTTATACTTTGGAGATAGTTCATTTATATAACAAAAATGTTTGCAATATAGTATTCATCGTGGCATGTCCACACAGCCCTCTTCAGAATAAAAAAAAACTATAGTCTTCTATTAGGTATCCTTATATTTTGATGCTCAGCAATAGGATATTATAACGCAATCAAAAGCTAGTAAAACGATAATTAGGTACAAATACTTTTTTTCTTTGTGAAACAAAACTATTTTTTAATTATTTTATTTTAAGTATTGTCAGGTCTTTGAAAATAAAAATAAGAAAATAAACAACAATAATTTAATCTGTTCGAATCTTCATTTATGGAATCCGAAATAACAACCCGTAACCATGACAACGTTACAATCTTATTCTATATTTTTATATACAACCCGGACGCTATTTACTAAAGCGTTCCAATACCCTGCAAGTACCATACATATTATAAATGTGTTTATTAATAGCTATAATTTTTAAAATTTTTACAAAGACAAAATTGTGCACATAGTTAATACATAGTATTCTCGCAGTAGTCTTTACTTGTATGACTAATACTCTGTGGTAGTCTGTGCATATTTATTATACCTACTTCTGTTGCTGTGACGTCACCCTATGCATTGATATACATACCTACCTAACTTTTAGTCGTAGGTACTAGACATTTTCAGTTCAATAAATAACGATGATATTTTTTTTAATTTGTTTTTTTCTTTCAAAAACATTGTTAGGAATCAGGACTATTTTCTCTGCGAATTTATGTACATGTAGGAGCTTCGGGCTCACTACTATACGATTCTAGACTGACACGGACAGCGTAATAATAACACTCGGAGTGCGTGAAATAGACTGTTTATTTATATGACCATATAACTATTTATAGAGACGCGATCGTTCATTTGTTTCAACGACGTTCTATTTACAATATATACAAAAGTCTGCCAAAGAGGATGACATACTCGGTAACTACAGGTTTAATCGTGAACCCAGTACTTTAGCAGTGATGCGTGTTTTTACAAACAAACAGCCAGACATTTCTAAAAATGATTGAAATGTATTCTACTACTACTGCAAATAATTTTTGGGAAAATCGAAAATGTAAAGACATTTTCATATATTATATTATAATGGTTTATTGTATATAATATTATATTGTTATTACTGAGAAAATTCTGAAACCACGAATCCTGAGAAAAAAACCGAAAATGCAGTCCTCGGGAATAGACTAAACTTGATTAGTTTTCTGTTACATAAAAATGGCAATATAGCAAGCAGACCATAATCTTGAAGAACTTTGTTTTTAACCGGAACGGTGGTGCCGCTCAAAACCCAATCTTTTCGCTGACATGGACCCTTCGACATAGATCACTTTGGGAATCAAAGGTCTAGTGGTATGTATCATTGCGTCTGAAAGAAGGACATATCGCTTAAAGAAATTTATGTCGAGTTTTTATAGAAAGAAAGACTGTATTGTTCGAACAACAAATTTAATTAAATCAAATTATACAAACTAATTAGACAGAAAAAAAAACATTTTAAAAATTAAAAATAGTCCAACAATTGGTAAACACATTCAGCAAAAATCTGCAATACTGTAAGTAGTACTGAAGCGCTGATTTTCGATGGGTGCCTATATTGATGATAAACGGACGTTCATTCGGTGATACGAAATTTGAAACGAACAAACAAATAACACAGACGCACATAACACGTCACGGATGGTCATACTAAAGACAAATAACTACTGTAACCACAAATTTAGGATTAAACAAAACAAATATAAATTTAGAAGAAAAAAAAGGTGAAAGAAAACATCGTAAGGAAACCTAAACCTGAGAAATGTTCTCATAGTACTAAGTAATATGTGAGAAAACATACAACTGTGGATTACTCAGTTTGAAATCACCAATACGTCGTGGGCTGGCTTGATGATTACGCCCATACCTTTCTTTCATACCTTTCATTTTTCAGTAAGAGTTTTTTTTTAATACTCGTTACTTTATATGTTCAGCTGCTTCACTACTATGATTACTATAACCAGCCTGCTCCAAACTCCGGTACCTCGGTTCATTGATTCACAACGACGGTGGCGTGGACAATAACGGAAGGAATAGGATAAATACAGGATGCACGAAATGGCGAAGGATGTTTAGGGTATCTTACGTTCCACGAATGCACTTGAAACTTACGGGGAAGGTGTATAAAACTATTGTAAGTCATAGTCTACTGCTTGTATTTGAGTGCTGGAAAAACTGTACGCGGCAGATATGCGATTGTTAATATGTGTGGGGTAAGTAGAATTTATAAAATAAAAATGTATCAGATAAAGTTTGAAAACATCATCAGTGACAGAGAAGTATAGGAATAATAGGTTAGCATGATACGGGCATGTCATAAAGAGAGAGTAAAGGAGAGAGAAAAGAGTAAAGGAGACCGAAAAAGGTACAGTGTGTGAAAAGTAACATGGGTATAAAAGGTATGAATTTGGAGATTATATCTAACAGAGGAGAGTGGAAAAGGAAAACATATTGTATCGTCTCAACCTAGGTGGGATAGCGGTAAGAAGATGATGATGTATATAATAAATAATATCGACCGCCGATATCCAAATTTTAATATCGATATATCGACCAAAAACTATTACTAAAAAATATCGATATTTTAGAATTAAATATCGATAATTTGATATATCGATATTTTATCAACAGTCCTAATCCAAAACTTGTCTATGTATCTTTACCAAATAGTCTTCAATTTTATTAACCGACATGTAAACAAACGAAGTATATACTTCGTATCACGTGAATTTTAATTTCATTAGTAAACCACGCTGTATAAGAAAAAATGTGAAATAATAACTATTTTGTAATCCTAAATATCTTAATCCTTTGTAGTTGATGAACAAACAGAAATATACCTTCTTCAAATGGAACCAAATGACACGGAATCGAATATTTTACACGTTGAACCTGTTTCGTATAATAATGTAAGAACTATTTTATTATTGTAAGAATGAAAGTATAGGAACCAAATTGTAGTAATAATATTCAATTT
Source organism: Antheraea pernyi (assembly GCA_015888305.1). Taxonomy (NCBI): domain Eukaryota; kingdom Metazoa; phylum Arthropoda; class Insecta; order Lepidoptera; family Saturniidae; genus Antheraea; species Antheraea pernyi. The sequence goes on from MU160261.1 coordinate 45,077, forward strand.
ATTTTACACTTTGACTGAATCACATTAATACTTCCTATTATGATTTATTTCCTATAGAAGTTGCATAATTGAAGACTTATTTTATGATATACTAGCCCCTGCCCGCGACTTCGTCCGCGTAGTAATAGTTACTTTGGGCTAACACTAACATGCAGCGGAAGCTCTCGAGGAAGAAACATCCCGATTTTGAAACATTTTTCATCAGTGCTCCGTTCCTATTGGCTTAGCGTGATGACATGTAGCCTATAACCTTCCTCGATAAATGAGGTATATAACACTGAAAGAATTTTTCAAATCAGACCAGCACTTCCTTAGATTACCTCCTACAACGTCACAAACGCACAACGTCACAAACTTTACCTCTTTAAAATATTAGTATAGATTACTGCTGCGAAATATTTTTTTACATACACTAATAATAAGTTAATACCTTCAATATATTTAACAGCACTTCATCCTGAACAAGCTTTATGTACATATGTAATGTGGAGTAATATAATACATATTTTATAACTTTAGTGTAACACTCATATTTTTATTAATTTACAGAGTTGTCAAGAATTTAGACAAGACCATTGCTTACTTCCGTTTCTACAAATAAAACCGAAAGATCTACAACACCAGCACACCTTACTTGGTAAGCAACATAATAACAAACATGTAACATAATCATTGTAACATGTTTTGGAGTGTGTTTGATCTTACAACAAATTCTGTAATTTTCTTAAACATTCCTGGGCATATTGATCAATATACAATTTATACAATTAAATGAACTCTCTAGTTCAACTACAACACAATAAAATTGACAAAGAAATAGGAAAGAAGGAGAAGTATTTAAGTAGGATAGGAAATTGTAGTTATTCTGGGGTTGAATAATTACAAACTTGACTAACAAAAAAATAAGTAATAATGTGTACTGAAAATATTATATATTAAAACCAGAAAATATTATCTACTAGTGGGCCTGGCAGACGTTGTCCCTCCTTGATTTTAAAAAAACCTTGACTAATTATATACCAAAACGTTCCTCATGAATCACATTATCCAATGGTGAAAATCATTTGAAAATCTGTTCAGTAGTTTTTGAGTTTATCGCGAACAGACAGACAGACAGATGCGGTAGGGGACTTTGTTTTGTACTATGTAATGATAATAATTATGTATAAAAAATATTATCTTTAATGTGTAATTTTAGTTATATGTATATAAAAAATGTTTACTTTGTTGTAATTTTACTTATGACAAATTAATTACATATTGTATTTTTGTTATCACCTTATGACTGCAGCTTTATAATCATCCTCATCAATGATAACGTAGATCATGTCTATCATAATAGTAAGGAGTTTTCAAGAAATACCCTAATGCTTTTCAGTAGAATCCACACATATGTAAACATTGATTCTTATAATTTGTCAGAAAATAATGGTTTGATGCAGTTTGAGTTTGAAGCAGACTGAAAATTGTTACATAAGAAATTTTTATTTGAAGGAGGTAACCATACCTGTGTAGTGTGGTAGGTGGTAGAACCACTCAGAAATGATTACTGGTTTCAGGGTGAATGGGTCGGCTCTCCCAGGGTAGTACCACCCTCTCATAGAAAACCGATGTGAAGTAATAGTATTTCCATTCTTGTGTTTTCTTCAGTCAGTGAGAGCGCCGGAGGCACCCCTCCCATTCCCTTCCCCTCCTCTCCTCACCTCCAAACACAGGGATGTGAAGTAATAGTATTTCCATTGTTGTGTTTTGTTCAGTCAGTGAGAGCGCCGGAGGCACCCCTCCCATTCCCTTCCCTTCCTCCCCTCCTCCCCTCTTCCCCTCACCCCCAAACACAGGCTGGCAACGCACTTGCGACTCCCCTGCTGTTGGTAGTGTCTATGGACGGCGGTGATTATTTAATATCACCCGCTAGTTCGTTTGCTGCCTATAATATAAAAAGAAACCAGACAAAATACAATAATGCCAAGGTTATTATTTTACATTGTCTTGATGACATGATTTAAAATTACAGAAACAAACAACAAACCAGGACATCTAATAAGAAGTATCCAAATCATTCAGAATGATGTAAATCAGACAAACTATATTAATACACCAATTTCAAAAAGAACAGCTCCTACTCTTCCTACTGATATGGTTGAGAATATTAAAGAAGCGAATGCGTCAAAACTTCAAGGAAATATACAGAAAATTCAAACATATGGTAAAGTTTATCAACATATAACACAGTTTTCATGTATTATTTTTGTATATACTTTTTTATCCAAGTTGTGATAAATTCCTTTGCTACCAATCTGGTAGGTATTTTAAATTTTTTTGTCATTGTTGATGATTTATATTTTTAAAGTGTCCATTAAAAATCAACAAGCACAGCTGATATGGTGATGATAGACTACAAAATAACTTATAAGAAAACAAAGCCATGTTATATTTAGAATAAGATTCAATATACACATATTTTATCCTCAGTTTTAGCTGGTGGCACATCTCACATCAATGTTATTTTTTGTCATGTGCACAGTATTATCATAGTGTGATGTAATTCTGCCAATTGTAATTTAACTCGGTCCTTTTAAAGTATATATCTTCCGCGATATTTGAGTGATCACGTAAATGTGATGTTTAATATAATTTAGTTATTAATTTAGAATAAGATTCAATTACACATATCCTCAGTTTTAGCTGGTGGTACATCTCACATCAATGTTATTTTTTGTCATGTGCACAGTATTATCATAGTGTGATGTAATTCTGCCAATTGTAATTTAACTTGGTCCTTGGTCGCGATATTTGAGTGATCACGTAAATGTGATGTTTAATATAATTTAGTTATTAAACTATTCTTGGTATTATTAATATTTTTTTAACAACAACCTGTCTTAAGTGTTCGCTCCATTATGTTGTCGTAGGGTCACTTACATCAGGGAGGAGACACAGTGCCAGTTGGTGTCTCCTGCTACCCAGCCAATAGATTTGAGAAGGCACCATGGGGTTTTAGTCCGTGCGAGTCGGACATAACCCACCCTCAGCTCTCCAGCTAGAGTGGGTAGGGATTTCCACATGTAAAAAATAAATAAAAGAACATACTTAGGATCATAAGTTAATAATTGATATTTAATCTTCTAACCAGTACATATATCCGATCGCATCGTAAGCCCGCGTGCTGTAGCAGTACTTCCTCCAGCTTTGCAACTAAGAAGAAATGTTATCTCACCGAGACGTTTACTTCCACCACGTGTGCGTTTTGGCCCCATACAAGGTATTAACCTGTATATCATAAATCATTATCAATCATAGGCTGTATGAATATAATATTATCATAAAAAAATTATTGATGGATAATTATTTGATCATTAAATTTGTCATATTACAGGTGTTAAACAAAATTTGTGTAATTTAAAAGCAAAGCAATTAATATTAACAGCTGCTACAAATAACGCACCAGTATTTTTATTAAAAATTAATGATAGCTGTGTTACTCACATAGATGTTACAGATAAAGGTTTGTATAAGTTATTAATAATTATCAAATAAAATAATAATAAAAGTAAATTGTAATAAATATAATTACTTCACATTGAAAATGAAAACTCCTGTATACTCTATCTAACAACTTTTGACTAAATGGATATGAAAGCGTATTATATAGTAGGTACTTACTACAAGAAGTCTTTTTTTTGCCGATATGTCTGTTTGTTGTGTCAAATCTCTGAAACGATTGAACCGATTTTGACGGCACATTTACTGACAAATAGGTAAAGCCATAAGGAGTACTTATATTTTCAGGGAAAATAAAATAGGGTTCCCCGCAAATATAACTTTTTATGAATATATAAACGTAGACGAAGTCGAGGCCGATTCATATAAATAAAGATCCAATCAAATTTTGAGTGTATGAAATCTAATTTTTAATATATTTTCTAAATGTATTATGATGTTGATACTATTTTAAACCATAACTAAATTCGACTGATTTTTAAGTGCAGATATGACATATTTACAGTTCTAAGTTGATTATTAATCTCAGGTATTTGTAAAGTAAGAATCTCTTAAGAATTTGTTCGCATGTTCTTTGATATGGTATACAAAATCCAGTACCACAAAACAATGACACATATTTGTAAAAAAAAACATTACAGATAAATCAAACTGGTTCAGCCTACTGCAACTCGGTGACAAAGACACTGCCAATGTCTGGATTTATGAAGACAACAATGATTTATATGGCATAACCACAGAGTGTATACCTCCAAGGAAGCCATTAATGTTAGGCTACAGTAAAACATATGCAGAAGTTAACGGCTTACCAGAAGGACAGCCTGTCTTAGATTTGACAAGTAAGTTACAATTTATACACTTATAAAATTTATAAAAAAAAACTTTAAGAAATTATATATCAAATTCTTCCTCATGAATGACTTTACCTACTGGTGAAAACCGTATGAAAATCCGTTAAGTAGTTTTTGAGTTTATCGACAACAGATAGACAGACATGGCAGAGGACCTTGTTTTATAAGATGTGATATAGATATTATAAAACCAAGTTGGTTTTCGCGTCTGTCTATATGTTGCTCTTTTTTCTAAACTATATAACAGATTTCGATACAGTTATCACAGTCGTTTAGAGAGTTTTCTCTGGAAGATTTACATGTTTAGTATATATAGAGTATAGAAATTAAATTGAATAATAACGCAGTAAATTATGTCAAGTATTAATAATCAAAGTGAAATATAAAAAAAATACTGTTCACCATTATATCAATACTTAATGTTTCATACCTACTTACAACGAGCATAATATTGTGTTTCTACCTAATTTAAAGTTATTCTAATTTCTAGAACATTCTGTTGAAGAAAATAATTGGTGGTGCTATGAATGCAGGAGGCCCATGGCATCAGCGTTGTCTCTACAGCGTCATATCAATGTATACCATAAGGTAACATTTAACACATATAAAATAACGTTATTTATGAATTCTTTTGAAAATGTTATAATTTTAAAAACTTTTGTTTTTTTTTAAATATTTTTTTTAAGTTCTATCATGATACTTTATAATTTTTTCGATCAGTGAATGTTTTGCACATAATAAAATATAATTTAGAATTTGTACACATTTCTAAAACAATATATGTATTTTACAGGATGACTATATCTTATCACGTAGACGATATCGATGTCGACTATGTAGTAGAACATTCTCCAGATTATATACGTAAGTAACCGTTTAAAAAAAAACAACACTGTCCTAATTTCTTATTAAAGTATATACAAAATGTGTCTCATTCTTGTTTACAGACTAAAAAGGCATATGGCGCGATACTGCACCAAAAAAACCGATACTGTGTAAGTAAACTGTTGAAATTCTTTTCATATTCATACATTGCAGAGATAATTAACATTTCGTCGTTTAGCAAATGGAACCGCTGCAGTCGAAAATTGGCGTTTTCTACTTTTAAATGTCATTGGATAAATATTCTCCTGACGCGTCAAACTATATATCACGTTTTGACCGTCTCAACGAATAAAAGACCAGTATTCGAATCACTAATCAAATTTTGAACGATTCATCCAAAAGCGCAGTATTCAAACCATTAATTACATTTAGAATGTTTCAACCAATAAGATACACTGGTATCAAATCACTAATCATATTTAGAACGTTTCAATCAATAAGAAACCAGTATTCAAATCACAAACCACGTTTAGATTGTTTCAATCAAAAGAACCCGTATTCAAATCATTAACTAACCCCATTTAGAACGTTTCAATCAATAAGAAACCAGTATTCAAATCACTAATCACATTTAGAATGTTTCAACCAATAAGAGACCAGTATTCAAACATGTAAGTATACTGTTGAAATACACTTCATATTCATACATTGCAGAGATAATTAACATTTCGTCGTTTAGCAAATGGAACCGCTGCAGTCGAAAATTGGCGTTTTCTACTTTTAAATGTCATTGGATAAATATTCTCCTGACGCGTCAAACTATATATCACGTTTTGACCGTCTCAACGAATAAAAGACCAGTATTCGAATCACTAATCAAATTTTGAACGATTCATCCAAAAGCGCAGTATTCAAACCATTAATTACATTTAGAATGTTTCAACCAATAAGATACACTGGTATCAAATCACTAATCATATTTAGAACGTTTCAATCAATAAGAAACCAGTATTCAAATCACAAACCACGTTTAGATTGTTTCAATCAAAAGAACCCGTATTCAAATCATTAACTAACCCCATTTAGAACGTTTCAATCAATAAGAAACCAGTATTCAAATCACTAATCACATTTAGAATGTTTCAACCAATAAGAGACCAGTATTCAAACAACTAATCACATTTAGAACGTTTCAATCAATAAGAATCCAGTATTCAAATCACTAATCACATTTAGAATGTTTCAATCAATATGAAACCAGTATTCAAATCACTAATCACGTTTAGGTTGATACAATCAATAAGAACCCCAATGCAAATCACTAACTAATCACATTGATAAAGTTTCAATCAATAAGAAACCAGTATTCAAACCATTAATTACATTTAGAATATTTCAACCAATAAGATACCAGTATTCAAATCACTAATCACATTTAGAATGTTTCAACCACTAAGAAACCAGTATTCAAATCACTAATCACATTTAGGATGTTTCAACCAATAAAAGATCAGTATTCAAATCACTAATTACTGCATGATGATTCTAACATTGAATAAAGAAAAAAAAACAGTTTTTAACTTCCTATAAAATCAGTCAAATTATTATAACTTGTGGGGTATTGTTTGCTAAGCGACGATATGTATTATTAAAGCAGGATAATTAAATTAATAAGACAATAAAATGTGTTAAAAATCACTCTACACTCTCATTTCAACAATACTACAATAACCATCAGTACCACTAAGAATGAAACTAAATCAAGCCCCTCTCCTCTCCACTCTTCCTCAAGTGTTTATTATTTTATTATCATCTTGCCTTGTCACTTTTCTTCACCTAACTTCGTCCTGTTGTATACTAGCAATAGTGTCACATCTAACCAACCTTCATTAATCAACACAAATATGTTCTTTAAAAAGTTCTTTGGTATAGAACATATCTATTGTATTTATTATCTTCTGTATTGTATTGATGTCTATATGAATACTCTAATAGACTTTAATCTATTATATATTCTACTAGCGAGCTCGACGGACATTTTCCTGCCTTGAAAACAAAAAAAAATTCTTAAAGTCAACCGCAGCACCACCTACCGCGTCCAATTGTGAATCTAAACCATTCTCGGATCCACTGAAACACGCACATAAAATTTCATCAAAATCGGTCCAGTCGTTTAGGAGGAGTTAAGTGACATACATACGTACAGAAGAAATTTATATATAAAGAAAATTATTACATACTAGCTGTTACCCGCGGCTCCGCACGCCCTTTTTAAAAATGTATTAAAGAAATGTAAAATTGTGAGTGAGTGAGTACATTACAGATATGTTTTTTCAAAAACATTTGTAACTGTAACTTCGACACGAACGCCATCTACTGTAACATGTAACGTGTACATTAGATATATGAATACCAATAGTATATCGAATGGGATGGGATTTATCATCAGCAACATAGCTGGAACTTCAACTTACTATATACCAAACTTAGTGCTCACTAACACTATGTAAGAAAGTAATGAAAATTATAAGCTATACATTATCGAATAATATATCTTAAATCTTTTATTATATAGATATAATATGCCCGTATTGTCGATATACTTAAGCAAACGCGGTAAATAAAACAATATGGCCGCCAAATTGACCAAAAGATGATATAATTCATATTACATACAAATATATGACTTTCAATTAGGTATATTTATTATTATTGGAGTCCAGTAAGGTAAACGTCTCACGTGGTTGTAACATATTTTTGTTCATCTTCACACGAACGAATACACAGGTAGTAGTTAATCACTACATAGTGTAACAATTCAAATAAAAAGAATCATTAAAATCGGTTCACAATTGACGAAAATATCGATTAATATACATACAAAAAAACATACAACCGAACATAGTAACCTCCTCCTTTTTCGAAGTCCTGTGTTAGTTTATCTGTTCGCGATAAAGTCAAAAACTATCATTTTCATGCCGTTTTCACCAGTAGATAGAATGATGATTCATGGGAAAGGTTTAGGTATAATTTGTCAAGGTTTTCATTTTATATAGGGGCGGGACAACGTCTTCCGAGCCCGCTAGTTATCTGCCCGTAAAAGCCCCGTGAAAGTCGGTGCAACCAATTAGGAGATAGTAGGATATTGCGGACAAAGTCTTGAGTAACAAAATAAAATAGTCTAAGTTACTTCTTATAGGGTGAGTTATCTGCCAGTGAAAGTCCCGTGAAAATCAGTTCAAGCATTACGGATATTACATTGCGACCGAAGGCGAATAAAAAAACCTAAATTACTTTTTATGAGGTCTG
>MU160261.1:63070-91508 GCA_015888305.1 Antheraea pernyi
AAATATAATGGTAATAAGTAGGAAAAAATAATCTAAATAACATTATGAGTTAGTATTTATCAATTTCTTACATTTTCCGGTATAAAAATGGCTGTAAATTATTTATTAAAATTAATAAAAAAAATATTTCATATGGGTCGGATAACTTCTTTTTATGAGTCAGTTCTTTTTTCTTCCTACTTTTAGCGGTTTACTCGAAAAGTTAAGAGAAAATATTTTTTTTTTTTCGAAAACTGTACTTTGACGACTCCTACTGGTGAACGAGTGCGAGTTACACAAAAAAACATTAAGACTGTTTTAAAGAGCGTGAAATGGGGTGTAAGGGGTGTCGAATAACATCTTTAACTTGAGACACCCAAGCCAACCTCACCTGCACGTGGTGCACCCTGCTGAATAATGAACGAGGCAATGGCGAAAGCGGGGTGGTAGGGTTTTACAGCCTCACTGGGTCGCAACCACCATGTATATGGCGAAAAAGCCCGTAATAGTGATTCGCTTCTGCGGGTCGTGTTTCGGGATCAGCCTGTGCATATCCAACTTTTCGCAGGCCGGCATGACAGCGGCGACGGGCGATGGATAAAGTGTCACTCGGTGGTCGCCATCGTTTTTGGAGTGTACTGTGCTTACCATCAGTCACAGTGCAATCATTTTGCCGAGCTACAATAAAAATAAAAAAATTCCCCACAAGTTCCATCAAACCGATTTGCAATGAATGAACTACCCTAGTATGTACCCTTTATTATGGTCGAATTTCGAGCACTGGACAATCACTACGTGTTATTAATGTAAATAGATTAAAAAGGTAGCTTATACCGATATTCAGGTGCGGAGAAACTTCAGGCACAGTCAATAGAAGCAGGATTACGTGCGTACGAACCCGCAGCGTGCATAGCGTGCCCGCGACAGTACGCAACACGTGCTAAAATGTTACAACATGTCCGACAACACCACCCACATTTGGTTAATACAACATTTTGATTCTATTATATATTCATTTGATAAAATAAAGATTTAGAATAACTAATCCATATATACCGGTCGTTGTGTTTCCGCAACACTCATTCCTGTATTATGCTAGTCCCATACCTACGTGAAACTATGATCACTTATAGCGCTAAAAACTAACCTCAAAAGCGATACCGATAAAGGTGTAAAAAAAACCATACCAGCGTTTTGACAAGAAATTAGTTTCTAAATTTTTTTCACATGTGTATAAATCGCTGGCCCAGTCTGTCCTCACGCAGCCCTATAGTTTGTAAAGAATAACGATAATGTTCTTACCACACCTGTATTTATTGCAATCAAAATCAAAAACGATACACGCAGATATGGGAGTAGCATTGTGCATATGTGTAATTTGTAAAGAAACGAAATAAATCAACTCTAAAATAGTATCACGAGTAAAAAATAATAGCTCAGTATAATTAAGGATATATGTAAATTAAAAAAATCTTGAAACTTTTTTGACATAAAGGGATTAATCAATTTCTCTCTTACCTCTTTCGTCATTACCTGAATTTGAAAGCATGCGTCATCAGAAACGAAAGAGTATGATGTCGCACTTGAAATAACGGATTTTTATTATATAAATTAGTCCTATTTTTTGCATATTAGGGATTTATTCACGAATGCTATTCTACGGTAATTAAGAATAACGTTAATTAAAAAATAGCTATTATTTACCTAATGCTTTGTGAATCAAAATTCTTACTTGTCCTTTTTGCTTCAACATGTCTTATATAAACATGGAGTTCTAAATGTGGTTTAATTTAGTAAAGTGCAAGCCCATCGCCACAGTATAAATATGAGAGACAGTTCGGCAACTACGAACAAACGCTCGATAACGGCACACTCAACAAACATGCGCATCTACGAGAGGTTTTGAAAGGAATTCTATGGACAGCACCGCGAAACCCGCTTAGGGTTCTCGTCGATGCGCATGTTTTTGGGAGTGTGCCTGTGCGAGCGTTTATAGGTAGTTTCCATACTGTCTGTTATAAGTACTGTGCCATCGCTAAGCATTAGTTATAATAATAGAAATATACGTACCTAGATATTATTAGATAAATTTCCTTTTACTATACAGACATTTTTGACACGATATTATAAATTGTGAACCTTATTATTAACAGGGTTAACTGCCAATGTCATTACACGCTATGTAATGATGCTCAAAGCAATACACATATTGGATGACCCAAAATATGTTAAAAGCATTAATATATAGAAAAAAGTAGGGCAAAATCACATGAATTTGTTTAATTGACAAATAAAACACTTAATTGTAATTTCAATACAGCGTTTACTAGTTTCTTTGTTTACCTGATGTCGTAAACCGCTATTACTTAAGGCTTAATAGGAATTATTATATAATAACATTGATATTGTTTATTACAGGCTCCACCCGTAATGGGGCGATCTATTAAAGTCAAAGCTTAACATAGGTAAGTGTTCGAAAATACACTCTTTTATTATCTTCGATCAACAACAATTAGTTAAAGGGTCACGTACAAAATAGAAGCTAAAAGCTGTACGCGTAAATATATACTTATGTGTAGTTATTTGTTTACTAAGAAAGGGAGAAAAAAGTTTTAAATCAGTTTTAAGTTCAACCTAATTACAACCATGTCACTTAGTAATAAAGTCACAAATGTTCAAAATATTGTCTAATACTTACGATAAAACGAGAAAAGCAATAATTACTCCCCTCATAAATGAAAAGACAACATAAACAACATTTAGTGTGAATTCAACCTTAACACGCAACTAATAAAGTACTTTTTCCCGTTATTGTGCGTGGTTGAAGAGCCTTGGCCAAACATTTGTACTACAGCTATAAAATCGGTAATTTTGTTCAAAATTTGGTATTATTTGTTAGTTTAAAGCTTAAAATATAAGTTATTCAACACGTATTTAGCGAAAGTAAGATACTCCGGCCGTTAAATTGCTTTATCGAGTATTATTTTTGCATCTTTTGAATACACTGCGGCATGTGAATCGTGCTTACATTGGCTGTGTTTTAAAAAAAATAATAGATCACGTTTCAAGTGAGCTGTTATTTACCTAGACGTATTTTTCGTGCCGACCCGATATGTAGTTATTGTTGATCGAAGTTTATTATATAGAAATAATACTAATCGATAAATATCTTTACAGGATCAATTGTTGATTACTACACGCATCCGTTTGGATTGTTCTCAAAAATAATGTAATACCTTATTTTAATAACAACGATATTTAATATAAATAAATAGTATTATTAATCTAATTATTGTGTTTGATTAAAACGTAAAATGTTTCTTTCTAGGTTAATCTAAATTATCGCAATATTAAAAACGTAAAAATTAAAAGCGTGATGATAGATGTCATCGGATCGATCGCTGTCATCGGTACATAAAATGAGCGTCTTCAGTAACTTAAATAAAACCGGTGTAATCATCACATCTCCCGAGATGTTATTTAATCAAAATATATTTATTGAAAAAAGCCGCAGTTATTCTCGCATATATATAGACGTGTACTGGCTGCATCAATTGAGAGTCAACTCAGTTACTGTAGTTAACGATATTTCAATCTTCAACCAAACCGTCACTAAGCAGGAAGAAAAGTGGTTGAAATCTAAAAAAATGGATATCCGGTTAAACTGCCCGTTTTCATCAATATACCTATTAGTGATGTTGCGAATGTCCGTTTTTACATATTCGCAAATGCGAATATTTGTCATTGCGAGCGAATATAAATATACGGTTTTTAAATCTATATATTACTAGATGATATCTAGTTAATAGCTTGTAATGAATTGTGGCTGTGTGCGGGACACCGCACAGCATTAAATACCTTTGAAAAACGTTCCGTCTAAGGTGTGTCACACCACGAGCTCCTTGCTGTGGTTGACCCGGTACCCTCGCTCTCGACTGTCATCATTGAGATGGTTGATAGTGAAGACGGGTGGAACTCCATGGCCTCATTCTGCGAGACGGTTATAGAAAGAACACACATCCGAGCTCCTCTCCCGTAGTTGACGAACCAGACGGCGTTATCGGAGTGGTGGCGAAGGTATAAGAATAGGTAGGCCTGCGGCAACGGACGGTGGAACGTCTGTCGCCCTGACAGTTTATACACAGGCTCTTGAAGGACAATGCGCATTCATGTTCGATGCTCCTCTCACCTGTCACTTCACTTTCGACCCTTCGGACCGCAAGAAGGAGACCCCTGATGAGGGGCCGATAGCTGTGGGGTCAAAGGAATGTAATGAATATGCAGTACTCTTTCCCCGGCTAACAGGGTATGTGAAGAACTCCATAGGGTTTTAGTCCGTGGAAGTCGGATAAAACCCACCACACCATAACAGATTTCCCTATACGATAATAAGTCCTAAACGAGTTCCACGTACGTTATGAAACCTGGCGAGTATTATCTATACACTATTAGGTGTTTTAGAAAAAATAATACCTTTCTATCTTTATAAAATACAACTTTCTAAACTTAAAATATATTTTGTTCTAAAGAAAAATAAAATAATGTCCAAATATGAATTTCAGAAGCTCATTAGGTAAAGCGAAACATCGACTGCTTTATTTGTGTATTGTATATCTTTATATTTTTAATAGGCTTCAGAGTAACGCATATTTTTCGATTACTTAGTCACATTTTTAAACGCTCTATTTCGTTAACCAATCTTAAACCTGTAAAAATATTTTGTATATGGGGTCGAGGACATAATATATAGGTATAACATTACTAAAATCCTAAACAGACATTTTTAGCTATCGTTCGTTTCACATAAAATGCACCAAATTTATTTTAATGTCATTTTATAAATTAAATCTTTTAACAGCTATATTAGCAAAATATTAGCGCGAAGTTATGCGAACGCGAATATTCAGTACATCACTAGTACCTACCACAGAATACATTATATAAAGTACCTATAACCATTTATATAAGGTACTCTGTGTTTATCCGTGGCCTCGTTGTGCGTAATTCCCTCTGTGTTTTATCCGTGGCCTCGTTGTGCGTAATTCCCGTATCGAATTGTACATGTATATGACATAAGACACTTTATTAAATTAACAAAGGAAAGGTGCCAATAGCTGACGCCATAGTTTATAAAATTGTGATTTCAACAAATTATCCAATAAAGACATAAAATACTATCTCAAGACGTGGTATCGGCTGATTCATTTTATTCTGATAACAGCTGTTTGATATGTGATAAACAGCAATGTAAACCTCTCTCTTTCTAACTTATGTCCAGAAGTGTATAAATGAAGGTGAAGTAAAAACTAGTTTTGCTTGTACATTGAACGTAGTAGTCCTTTGTTATTGTTTTCCAATGACTGTTAAGTGCAGTATTTGCATTTACAGTTTTTACAATAGTTATAGTGAATTTTCGTAGAATTTTATATATTAAATACTCTTATGATTTTTTTATATAACACTCATAACTTATTTGCTAAATATTACGTACTTTAATAACGAAGTTGACATAATTATAATTAAATCAAGTTGTTGAAGTGATGAAATGTATCAGTTGTATTAGTAAAATGGATTACGGCGTTGAAGAAGGTCAAATACCAAGAGAATTCATTGAATATGACTTTGCCGAAGATGCACTAGACTTTGAGGTTAGTACCTAAGTTTTTCATATGAATTAAAAATATTTATAATTCTAAAGGTGTTATTCATAAACCTGATATAACTTTTTAATCGGATACATATGTAAATCAACGAAAGAGTAATTAATATTAACATCATTCAGTAACATTAAGTTATGATATTCTATATAACATTATTTTTAATAATTTATCAAATAATCATTATCAATTAATTATTAACACCAGCTTGCATATCATAAACCTTATTACAGTCAGTGTAAACTTAAATCTTATTTTAACGATATTACATTTACATAACAAAACTAACAATGTCTGGAAATTAAATATAAATAGTTAAGACCTTGCTAGGTCAATAGCGTAGTCAATTTGAGAAAAAAAAGAATATAAATAATTGTATGTACTTTATATAATTATCAAAACAGTGATAAAATATTGGGGAGACTGGGGACACTTGTCCCTTAGGGGACAATTGATCCCTGGATAATAACTACAAAACTACAACTTATTTTTCAGTTCGATACATGTAAAACCGATAACTGTTATTGTCAATGGCAAAATATCATTTTGAGAGTATAGTATCAATACGTTTAGAGCAATAACGTTAGTTTACTTAAAACCTGCCAATATATATATTTTTTAAGTATTTTGATATTCGTTTTAAGATATTCCTATAAATAAATCACGGATTACATTTAAAACTGTTTAAAGCTGATTTATTAAAGTGTGTGTTTTCTTTAATTAACACTTTTTTTGGGTGTCGAAAAAATTTATTTTTTGTTAAACCACGGTTTATGGTACACTTGATCATAGCGAATATGGGTAGACTTGATTATGGGATCACTACATGAATACAATACATACACTTAACATACAAAAGTAAGGAAACAGTTAAAAAACGCCAACTAGTCGACAAAAAAACCGACGTGAAGTAACAATGCTTGCGTTTCGTTCGGTCAGTGAGAGCGCCGGAGGCCCACCTCCCGTCCCCTCTCCTCTCCCTCTCCCTCCCCTAACCCTTCCTCCTAAGGGTGGCAACGCACTTGTGACTCCTCTGGTGTTGTTTGTGATCACTTAACATCAGGTGACCCGCCTGTTCGTTTGCCACTTATGACATAAAATAAAAAAAATTATATAAAAAACCATACACACGAAAACGTTAAAAAAATTATAAAGATTCTAGAATATTTTATTGAAACTTCTGTCCATTCCTCAATTTTTAAGCCCGGTCTGGTAATGGGTTTTTATAACCACTATTTTTTTAAATGAAGTATAGGTAGTTATTGTATAGTAAAAGGCGCCATTTTCCGATACTCTAGCCAAAATACTATTCCGTAGCAGGGTCAGCGTACGGCAAACGTATGTAAAATATGTTGCTCTCTAAACTCCCCTCTTGTGAATTCCGGCAGTAACTTATGAAGCAAAACCGTTTCTAGGCGTAACGTGTTACCATCTTCGACGAACTATTTATTAAAAAAAAGTAGACAAGGGTGTAGCCAGAAGGTAAACTATAGTACACATTTCAAATAAAAGTCCCTCCTAGTAGATGGATTTCCTTCGAGTTACCCATAGAGATTGTTAGAAGAAATAATATTTTACATACAGTGTGAACTCTATCTAACGACACTTGTTGAGAGTTGTCATTACATGGAGAGAAGACAAATAAATTTACGTAAATCAACCAACATCAAGTAATTTCGACGTTTTAGGAAGGTTTGTCATTAAATTGACTGGCGTTAAATCAAGTTTTACACTGTGTTACACACTTTATTGTATATAAATAAGCTAATTTATAATTGAAACTATACTGTATACTCGTTTCTTACACTTTAAATCAAATAAAAAATAGGTTATTCGGCGTAGGCTTTGAGGAGGCTCTTATGAACGTCAAAACTACCACTGGTTCGGTAAACAACCCAATCATCGAGATAAACCGGCAAGAAACTCGATTTGGTTTATCTTATTATCTAGTTTTACGAATATAGATAGTTATATTCGTTTTTGGCGGATGCATAGAGGGGCGTGCTTTCCAGACATCACCGTCATTGATGTAGTGAATAGTGTAGTTGATGTAATAGTAGTTCCTTTTTTTTTTCGAACTGACTACGCTATTGACCAAACGAGGTCTTAACAACTTCACCGGACTACTAAGGCGAGCGGTTAAGGCACTCAGCCGATTTTATTTTGACAACTAGCTCAAGGGTGCGCGGCACACCTCGGCTTTGGCTATTGCCTGATACATGCAATTCGCGACCTATCTGAGCTAACCTAAGCTAAGCTAACTATTCATACATATATGAGTTGTTGAAACATATATGTGTACCAAGCATACATACCTCAACAACTCTTATATATATTTCGTATCGGATAATATTCTAAACTATTTCAGTTTGATAAGGGAAAAAAATAAAACCCTTCCACTTGCATGTGTAAGCGTGTATGCGTGCACGTGTGTGGAGGTGATATGTGTAATGTTGTCGCAGTGATGTAAGATTTTGTGTCACTGTATCGCGCGAGCAGCGTACTCAAGGGCTCCACGCCGAGGGAACGGACCTAGGCTTGAGCTGCTGCCGAGGGGGGCCTAGTCTGGTGTGCGGGAGCGAAATTTACCCCCAGACCACGGCGGCGTGATCTGTGGTTACGCGGGCGTGGGCGTGAGCACGCTCTGTTTAGAGAGACAGGCTGGTACTGATCGTTCACTGCCGTTATTTCATCGGGAGGGTCGGTAAAAATATGACGCGGACGTCTTTTACAACGCGCAGCGTTTGGTACGGGTTCGCATTTTGCGGCGGATACCACTAACGGACTGGATTAGTAGTTCCCTTGATGTAGGCAACTAAATTACTTAGATTTTTATGATTCTCCTAAAATTTTATTTGTGATCGTTTCCTTTTGACGTAAATAATTCTTGGGTTCAGACGTTCACCTTCTGGTTTCTTCAAATAAAACAGCGGTGTACTTTCACAAACTTGACTTCAGTGGACTGTATATTTATTTTCAGGATTATTTACAAGTAGCTTAATCGTGTATAACGAGCCGGTGACAATACATATTTTTCTTCAGTTTAACACTACAATATTACAATTAGTACATTATACGTGCCTTACTGCCGCACGTTCATTCATACATTTACAGGGTTTACATAAACTCACATTATATTTTCAGTGATGTTACAGTAACATTAGACAAATAACAATAATAACCGTGTTGGCGGTTATATTTGAATAATTACATGAGTGATATTTTTAAATATCACATAAAACATATTGTACGTTAATATCAGTTACATAGGAAATACGACAGTTTATCTGTACGTATTACATAAACAAATTTATACACATAGACAATAGCTAATAATAGCTCGTCTGTCTGTAACAGACACATTAAACATACACATATAACGTATTTATTATTATAAAATACATCCCATTACACAAACATTACATTTAGTTACATTACATTATTAGAGAGAAATATATAGAAACACGACAACTCCTCTGTTCCTAGTACATAGAAACATTTATTTACTGTGGAGACCTGATAACTCATCTGTCCGTAACATAATAAAAATATGAATAACTTCTTACAATAAACTCATGTGTAGTGCACCCTTATACCCTTGCAATTATAGTTACGAATATACTAACATGAGTCAACAGGTTAACGCTGTTAACCTTTAACATCAAAATCGATGAATGTTTGTGGTTTATATTTAGAGGAAAAACAAACTCTTTACGTAGCACAATCACTTATTTATTAACGACTGACAATCAATGACAATATCGTGGGTGGGTGCACTTATCACACTTTATGAATACCCTCGCATAACTGTACCTATGTTCATTATATAATACAGTTTGTTGTTAACGTATACTACAGTTTGGACTTTTTTTTTTTTCGAACTGACTATGCTATTGACCTGGCAAGGTCTTTACAGCTTCACCGGACTACTAAGGCCGAGCGCTTAGGGCACTCAGCCGATTTTGGTTTTGGGTAACATACACAAGGGTGCACGCACACCTCGGCTTGGGCTGTTTCCTGGAAAAAGACGCGTCTGTCCTAGCTAACTATTCTAAGCTATTCATACATATATACATTTGTGAACCATACAATCGAAATTGCATGATTTACAAATGAATACGTGTATATCGGATTGAAACGAACTTAAACTATTCGATTCAGTTCGATGAGGGAAAAAAAAAACAAAACCCTCCCACCATGTGTATATATGTGCACGTGTGTGAGAGAGATGATCTCATATGTCTGTTCAAGTGATGTAGGTGAGTCACTGTATCGCGAAAATAATATCAAGAGGGCTCCGCGCGGGGACGACCTAGGCTCGAGATATTATTGAGAACCGCGAAGTGTGCGGGAGCTAATAGGGATCGATTACAAAAGCGTGGGCGCAACACGCATTTTATAAGATTGAATTTAAATTTACTAACGGTGACGGCACCGAAGTCTAAAAATAGACATAACAAAAATTATTATTATTGTTTGACGGTTATTTTTAGGGGAAGATAGACGTAAATACGCGATTTACTCTATCTTATTTGAGTTATTTATTTTTTAACAGCTGCGCGCGCGAGCCGTTGTAGTGTAGCCGCGATGGCTGGAAATCTATGGATTGCCGTGACGGCACCTAGTAGCGGATTACGAGAGCACTCTTCGTACGCCGAGATCTCCGAGATCTCGTGGAAAATGAGTAGTTGACCTGCGTAGTCAATACTCGATAGGGAAAAGGAGTATGCGGGGTCATCCTGTGAAGGATTAGCCGCCGGAGGTTTGGGAGTGTGCTGGGACGCGGGTTTAGGAGCCCACGGGGCCTGAGGGGCCCGGTAGGGGCGGGGGGGCGCACTAGTCGCGGGTACGGACGCTGCCGGTGCACGAGACGTGCCCGGCAGGTTCGGGAAGGCCTCTCGAGACATGAGAGGCGGAGGTCGAGGACGGGCGGGGGCAGCGGCCGTCTTAGACGGCGACGCCTGCCTGGGGTATCGAGGGCGCTTTGTGCGCGGGGCGCGGGGACATCCGCGATAATTCGCGGTATGGCCCACGCCGCGGCACAGAACACAGCTCGGAGGGTCGGAGGCGTCTTTCGTGCGAGAACACTCCCTAGTGGAGTGGTCGCCGAGGCACTTAACGCACCTGGGTTTCAGGCGACAGTTTCGTGCGGAGTGTCCGTACACCTGGCAGTTGTGACACTGCGAGGGCACAGACGTTTTGCGCGGCGGCTCGACTATGACGCCGGAGAGGCCGCAAAGGGATGTAAGATTAAAAATCGCTTTCCCCTGAGGGGTGCGATCGAGGACAACGAGAACCATATCATATGGAGCCCTGGTGCGCGGAGAGCGCATACGATGAACCTCGCGAACAGGAATCTTCTGTTCCTTGAGGTCGTCTGAAATGTCGTCAGTCGGGAGTTCTGAGGGGACTCTACGGATCACAACCCGTAGTTTACGCTCCTCTTCGAGAGAGTGCGTGAAATAGCCCCACTGGTTGTCCCGAAGGAAACGAGTGAGGTTGCGATGGGCGGTGGACGTGGCTACCTTCACCTGAATACCTACAGCGGTATTCACGGCGGAGGTGTAAGGGATACCTGCCGTTTCCAGCAGGCTAGAAATCTCAACCCAAGACGCTTTGTCTTGGATCGTAACGGGGGGCGGTGGGCGGGGCTTCTTGCCCGAAACTGCGGAACCCGCAGCCACGGGCGAGTCGGGTCTAGAGGGCGCTGGTGTCGCCTTTGGCACTTTCGCGCCATCGACGTTTGCGATCTTTTTAGAGGGCAATTTGTCCTCCGGATCGGAAGAGGAGTTCGAGCGCTTCTTGCGCGGTTTGCGGTGCGTGACGGTGGTGAAGCCATCGTCCGCAGCAGGGGCTTGCTCAGCCTGAGGGGCTTGCTCGGCAGGGGGATCCTGCTGAGCAGGAGGGTCTTGCTCCATGTCGGAGCCGGAGTCGGAGTCGGAGTCATCGCTATCGCGATCGGCTGGGATTGGGAAGTTGTTGGAAGCCTCGATCTTGGCATAGATCGAGGGAGCGGGCTTCGAGGAATGAGGGAGCTCGGTGCGACGCTTTGCAGCGTACGCATCGTAATCGTCTACGAGACGAGGACAGATAGCGGCTATGAAGCCGCGGAGGCTAATGAGCTCAGTCTCTAAGAGACTGATCTCTTGTTCAGCGGCCATACCGGGGCCTGAGGAGGGGAGTGGGGCGGGGGAAGACATGTGAAACCTCCCTGCCAGAGGGGCAGGGGGGCGCGCCTTAATGAATTTAACGGACTATCCCGAGTCCGGATCAAAGGGAGCTGTTTAAAACTAAACAAAATAGGAAAACAACGCAAATAAGTACCTGAGCGAGACAGGGGAAAAATAACATAAGACTACTTACTTAAATAAACAAACAATAAAAAGAAAATAAATTTAAAAATAAATCACTGAAGAATTAAAGAAATACGTAAATAAATAGATAAACAAAAGAGTAAATAAATAAATATACCAAAGAAATAGATAAAGCAATAAATAAATACAAGGAAAGGTCTCACTCAGTTCCAAGAAAAAGAACGCAGGTGCAGCGCACCTGTGAAGCGCAGGTGTGCCGGATCGAAACAAACAATAACTGACGTCACTAAATCACGAGTATTAAAATCTTAGCGCGCGCAGCAAAACGGACAACCGCTCAAGTCGACGGTTCGATCGGAACTCCTACAGTTTGGACGAAAAATAATGCTCGTCGGGTAACCACGCAACAATACGAGCATTATTTTTCGTCCAAACTGTAGGAGTTCCGATCGAACCGTCGACTTGAGCGGTTGTCCGTTTTGCTGCGCGCGCTAAGATTTTAATACATGTTTGGACGAAAAATAATGCTCGTCGGGTAACCACGCAACAATACCCCCCGCTAAAGCTTGGACCAATACACTGTTCCAAAGGTCGAGCCTAAGAGCTATGTATATTATCTAGTGTCGAAAACAAAGAATAACTAGCATTAGGTACATCTCGCCAAGTTGACCGTGACCTTAAAAAGTTTTGATAATATAACAATAATAATAGATAAAACTCGACCTTATCGTTATCCAATTTTATCGTTGTCGTTGTTTATTTTAAAGTAATATGAAGTGATCATTCAAGAACATAATGGCAAATTATTATTTTTTGTTTATACCACGATGGTAATATATCGAGCGTGCGGTCCGCCTGTTTGTGAGTGGTCTCTGCAACCTATGCACTTTTGCAACACCAAAGGCATTAATTATATCGGCATCGCTAACCAAAAAATACCGCATGAGCTCATTTCAGCCTAATCGGATTGTTCGCGAGAGGAAAATCATTTTTTATTATAAAAATTTTACCTCTCATATACATGTTATTGATTTCGTAGATATATACTAACAATAACTTCTGCCTGCGATTTCGTCCGCGTTAATAGTTACTTTGAGCTAACACTAAAGAAAAAATGTTGAAACATTCTTCATTGATGCTCTGCTCCTTTTGGTATTAGCCTGATGATATATCCTCAATAGATGAGCTATCTAACACTGAAAGATTTTTTTAAATAGGACCAGTGGTCCCTGAGACAGCAAACCAGCAAACAAACTCTTCAGCTTTATAATATAGTATATGTAGATAAGTAATTTTTGAGATCACGTATAAATAAAATTAACAAGAATTCAATACGAAAAAGAAATGATATGTTATGCTTTCATCTTAGTTATTGTGGTCGGTGACCGACCTAGACGCTAATCGTGATAGCACGGAGCCGCGGTCGTGCAAAGCGCGGTGCGGTGCGACGTTGGCGTGAGCGGATATTTTAGTATGAGTTAGTACGATTCAGTGACAGACTCGCCTCACGGTTTCGTTAGGTTCGTTGTTTCGTGTTATTCATTCAGTGAGCGTGCGGTTATGGTTTGCCAGGGTAAATACCGCTGCGGTGCATTTTGCCGACATTTATTTTGTCGCGCTAAACTTACAGAAGATTCGGATGAGGAAGATGTGCCTGCCACTACGGTATTTAATATTTTATCATATTAACATAAATTTGTACATGCGAATTTCAATCCTATTTTCTTAGAATTAGTAGATCATTTTGACCAACATTAGGTATATATTTTAAAATGAAAATCTGTTTCCTTATTATTCATATTATATTTGTTCATTTAATGTGTGACTCATTTGGTTGTAAATGCCATTGCAGTGACTTTTTGAACATAATATTACTAAGTTGAAATATGTTTTCCTGTTATTCATGTATAAATTTTCGCTGAATCGAAACTTACCCACCACATATTTTTATTATAATGTACGGCAAACTAAGTAGATTAATATTTACCTACAATATAATTAAAGAGTAATAATATAACTAATAGGTATAGTTTCTCTTTAAGATTTGTGAATACCTTTCATATTTTACTTGAATCCGATGATTTGTATTTTACAACAAGGTCCTGTACTTCCGTTGAGATTAAATACTATATCATCTTTAATTTACAATAGTTGTCATCGAGATATTATATTCCCGCAGTTGCACTTTTGAGTCAAACACAGAGTTTAAAGAGATATCATCATATAACGAGAATAAAAAATTATGCACAAAAATAGTATCGAGAAGGAACTTTAACAATAAAAATAGATTACAGTTTATAGTAGGTAATATATTTTTATATAAAGCATGGGTATGTTAAGAGAAAAAAAGATAAGTTTTAAATAGCGTTTACAAAGAAGGTTGCAACCTTTTACAAGATTCGAATACGGAGGTATCAACTCTTACTGCACGCAGAAACAATACTCACATCGTGTTGTGGTGTTGAAAAGAGAATTCGCACAAACACACTGTACAATAATTTTTTTTCCTTAGTAATAACAGCAAACTATTTGTGATTGACCTCGGAAACTGTTCTGCTAAACACTGATTGTGGATACGATGAAGTAACAGTAGCTATATACAATAATAATATATGTAATTGGTAAAGGATTTAATTTTTCCCATTCTCCGTGTGGAACATAGTTATTCATAGGTACAAGATAAATAATACTCATATAAAGTGAATATTAAAATATGCACAGACATTGAATATGTGATATCGTTATAATAATAGAAACAATACAGTTATTTTCGCAAAAAAAGTAATTTCGTAGCTTCGCCGTTGTATGGTCTGCATCTTTACTAAAGAGATTTAAAAATAGAACGTGATTATTGATAAGACGGATCTATAGTTTCCAAACTTAAACATTTCAAAGTTTATTTTAGGTTAATACTTTAAACTGTTATTTATCTATACTGCTATACTAATAATATTATAAAGAGGTAAAGTTTGTGAGTTTGTGACGTTGTAGGGGGTAATATCTAGATCTATTAAACTGATTTTGACAATTATTTTACCCATAAATATCCACGTTATTTGTGAGTGTCATAGGCTATATATTAACCCGAAAAGTGAAAAGACTTTTTTGTGGAAGTCGGATTTGCAAAGTAAGTCGGAAAAAAAACGGTCGAATGAAAACCGTTTCTTCCGAACTCTGCCTTACCGATGAGAGATATGATTGAATTCCAGAGAAAAGTTGTAGAGCTTGGCAATACCTACAAGAAATTCAACGACAGCATCCGTGTTATTATAAAGTTAAATACGTATTAAATACTTGGTTTGAAAAGGTTTCATAATAAACGCACCGCGCTCGCCCGAGGCAAGTTCGCGTTATCCTTTTTCGCAAGTCTAACCTATTCTCGTGTCGCAGGTGTCCATGGACGGTGGTGATCACTTACCATCAGGTGACCCGCATGTTCGTTTGCTGCCAATAGTATAAAAAAAAAAAAAAAACATAACCAAAGCGAGACAAAAGAGCAAGATGGCGAACATTCAGCGACCGCGGTGCATTTAATACGAGACCTATTTAAAACCAGGGTTCAATACGTATTTAACTTCTTTGTAATAACACCGCATATGTCTAACTTTGATATTTAAGTCCTAAAAGGTAAGTTTTTTATAAATGTTTACCGCCCAACGACGTGGGCACGGGTCAGCTAGTGAATGATAAATGAAGAATATAACAAGCAATTGGATGTAATTAGGTGCGAATATAATGTAGTAATGTATCACTAGTTTTCTATACTGCAAACGTAAGGAAAGGGAGCGCATCTAACTAAAACACAAATCGGACAAAAGTCCGTAGTTCGCACCCTTAGCTACTTCGCTAAGTATAATTTGTTTTTTTTAATTATATGTAATTAGAGAACAGAAGCTTATAAGCAAACAAGATATACTATTAGACGCAACTTTTTTCCTGATTCCGAATACATATAAAATGCTTTATAAGGCAGTATAGTTTTGAATATGTGCTAATATATAACCGCTACCCCGTTTATTTTCTTGCGTCTTTAAACACGATCTTCATACATTATTAGATAACGTGGATGTATTTAAATAAATTGGGAATAGTTCTTTTATGAGAAATTATTTAGTTGTATTGTAACGTTGCAAATAAAAGAATGTAGCAGGCACCGCCTGATCCGTGGGAAGTAAAGAAACTGCACTATAATCTATACTTCTATACTATACTAATATCTGTAATTACTGGTCCGATTTGAAAAATACCGGCTGATCCGTAGGAAGTAAAGAAACTGCACTATAATCTATTCTTCTATACTATACTAATATTATAAAGAAGTAAAGTTTGTGAGGTTGTAGGAGGTAATAGCTGTAATTACTGGTCCGATTTGAAAAATTATTTCAGTGTTAGATAGCTCATTTATCGAGGAAGGATATAGGCTATATATCATCACGCTAAGACGAATAAGAGCGGAGCCCAATGAAGAATATTTCAAAATCGTTTTTTTTTGCCTTTTGAGAGCTTCTGTTCGTGTTAGCGGTCAGCTCAAAGTAACTATTCCGCGCGGACGAAGTCGCGGGCAGAAGGTAGTATCTATATATGAATAGTCGAAGATCAAACAATTTAGTACCTTTTTCTCACCTGTTTTTTTTAGTATTACTGACGAGCTTAAATGTTATCAATATAAATGTTTTGGAATTAGTTTGTTTCGTACTATCAAATAGTCGAATCGTTTATTTAGAAGTCTCTATTCGTCATACTTGATGGTCATGTCGCCTACAATATTTATACAATACTCAATACAGTATTTACCAGTTGGAACAAGATTAAAAAGAAAAACATATAACAATTATTATATATAAACACATGAAGAAAAAAAATTGTACCCTTTTATGATCGAATTTCATTTACCAATCATAATAAATGCGAATGTAACTATATGTATGTCTTTCTTACCCTTTAATAAACCTTCTGAAGCTATCGCAATGACATTTGGCTTAACTAGGTAGCCTGGAAACATGGAGTCGTGCATATGCACACTAATTGACATCCAGAACATAAATCATATACTACTATATAATTTTTACTATTACAAAACACATTAATTGAGTAAGTAATACGAATAATACACAAACGTAGTCTCGAGGAAAAACTACTATAGTGTATAATAATTCAATGAAATCTCGTAACCTCGGATCGGAAATAAATAGACAGACCGGCGATAAACCTTGTTTTCTTTTTTAACGAATGTAGATGATGTCATGACAGTTTTTAAATACGCAGCTTAAATTATAAAATATCATATTTCATAGACTCTATATATTTATATTCTGTGAAAAGCCCTACTTTTAGCCCTAATGTTAAGGCAAACACAAACTAATTACGAGATTAATACATATACATTAATATTACAGTAACACAGGTCATGAGTTCGCGCCACCCCTACTGGTGTCTTGTCTTATTTTATTAGATACTTTTGTCGTTGGACGCTTCTCATACTAAAGAAGGTTCATGAATTTTACTGTACTAAGAAATTATTAAGAAATTCTATTTTCATTGTCGCATTGTCGTACAAGATTTGCAGAGCCTCCAAGAGACAGGTCTAATGAAGCGGTATTTTAATAACATAAATGTCTTCACTTGACACTATCGTATGATTTGTCTTTACTGGGTAATTCTATATGATTTAGATTAATTAAGAGATGTTGGTTCGACCTACAGCACAATTAGCGTTTATTAGAAATAGATATAGTTAGAAATAGTCTATCTGAATATGTTCTTCACTTTTCATAGGTCTTCTTTTCTTTCATTTATTCTTACCAAATTTACTTTCTCGTACACAAACTAAAGAAATAGTTAAGAGATCCTAGTTATACTAGAATTATTTGCAACTATATATTATAACAGTAGCAACAAAATCCCAAGCTTATGTGTTTAATCCCAGTTAATTTTAAGATATATTAATTCGTCTATCATTAATACTAAAATGCACGGCGCTTTCTAGGTGTGTTGGAGGAATAGGTAGTCTATCTTAAATTGTGTTATTTATTTTCTGCAAAAGAGAAGGTCAATGAAATAATTTATAATTCTATAATATCTATCAGATTTATAAATATATCAACACTTGCAAAACCATTATTGATATTGTTACTTATCATAAGAACTAAACATATGACCTTAAGTTGACATCACTTAGTTCATATGTGTTTTTATACATATGAAACATATTATGTATAATTTATGTGCGATGTCTCTATTCACTGGCTAGTGATCCATAAATTTATCACACTTTAAATATCAGACGGTGATTTTAAAGATGATAGATATAATTCACACACAAGTGCTTCTTTAGAAGATCTTTCTGAAACAAAAACCCAGTTCTTATAATATTGATTACCCGTAGACAAGCACGAACACGCTATGTTAACTACGTAGATAAAAGTAATATTTACTATGTTCAGTCACGTCATCTTACATAATAATACTAACATGCAATTTGATTGACGATCAGGGAAGACACCTACATCTTTATCTATCTATACTAACTAGTGGGCGCCCAGTGGTCGACATTCGACCATAGTTCATTGATTTTTTTAAGTTTGAATTTTATTAGGGTGATATCATTGGTGAATGTAGAATGAAAAAGGGTAATTGAAACGTAAGAGTAAAATAATACATACAGTCGAGCATAGCAACCTCCTTCACAACCTTTTTTGAAGTCATTTATTGACAGATGTCAAAATGTCTTTTTTATTTACATGTGTGTATATGTTGTGTAAAATTGAAGCAGTAGTGTGAGCAATGCATATTTTAATTAGTTTAATGTACTTCTAATGCATTGTATATAAAATAAATAGCTTTGTGCACTTCTCCATATAAATTTAACTATGCCAAATTTCACGTTCATCCGTTCGCCCAATTCCGTTAAAAAAGGGTACAAAGTTTAGGCTTCACGTATTAATATATATGATATTATAAAGAGGTTAAGTTTGTGACGTTATAGGGAGTAATCTCAGGAACTACTGGACTGGATTAGAAAAATTATTTCAGTGTTATGTAACTCATTTATCGAGGAAGGTTATGGTATATCACGCTAAGACCAATAGGAGCGGAGCACCAATGTAGAATGTTTCATAATCGGGTCTTTTCTCCTCTTGAGAGCTTCCGCTGCGTGTTAACGTTAGCGCAAAGTAACTATTCCACGCGGACAAAAAGGCTAGTATCATATATATTAATACGTGAAGCCTAAACTTTGTATCCCTTTTTAACGGAATTGGGTGAACGGATGAAAGTGAAATTTGGCATAGTTAAAGTTTATATGGAGGAGAAGTGCAGAAACCTATTTATTTTATATAAAATGCATTAGAAGTACATTAAATTAATTAAAATATGCATTACTCACACTACTGCTTCAATTTTACACAACATATACACACATGTAAATAAAAAAGACATTTTGACATCTGTCAATAAAGGACTTCAGAAAAGGTTGTGAAGGAGGTTGCTATGCTCGACTGTATGTATTATTTTACTCTACGTTCCAATTACCCTTTTTCATTCTTCATTCTACAATGATATTATAACATCAAAGTCCCTTTGACAAAAGAACCCTAATAAAATACAAACTTTAAAAAATCAATGAACTATGGTCGAATGTCGACCTCTGGGCGCCCACTAGTATATATTAATACGTGAAGCCTAAACTTTGTATCAAATGGAATTGGGCGAACGGATGAACGTGAAATTTGGGTTAGTTAAAGTTTATATGGAGGACAAGTGCAGAAACCTATTTATTTTATATAAAATGCATTAGAAGTACATTAAATTAATTAAAATATGCATTACTCACACTACTCCTTCAATTTTACAGAACATATACACACATGTAAATAAAAAAGACATTTTGACATCTGTCAATAAAGGACTTCAAAAAAGGTTGTGAAAGAGGTTGCTATGCTCGACTGTTTGTATTATTTTACTCTTACGTTCCAATTACCCTTTTTCAATCTACATTCTACAATTATATTATAACATAATACCCTTTGACAAAAGAATCCTAAAAAATTTCAAACTTTAAAAAATCAATGAACTATGGTCGAATATCGACTAGTATGTATAAGTAGACAGTGGGGAAAATGTTAACCACATCTCCCTCCTCTGTTTCTCCGTCGATTTTCTTCATCCTTTTTTTGTAGCCATTGACGAGCTTTAGTGTTTCAATAAAGAAATTGGAAAAAGGTTTTTTTTCTATGGACTATTTTTCGACCACTGGACAAGCACTCGTATATATAATTCTTCTGTCCGTGTGTATGTGACTGAACTCCTTCCTCCTAAACGGCTGGACAAATTTTGATGAGGTGGATACAAGAATGGTTTAGATTCACAATTGGAATTTTAGAATTATTTTTTTATCAAGACAGGTTCACGGTTACCGGGCCTTCTAGTGATTTATAAAGATTTAGCTTATTCATGACTAACTGATATCCGGGATTTCGCTATGTCGTTTATTATCTAAATTATATATTTTAAGTACAGAGAAATAAAACCTGCGTGGGGTAAGCGGCGCCACAATTCCACGACAAGAAAACATAAATAGAACGCGTATATAACTTTATAATATGAAGCTATCGTGATATTTATCTTAGATAAGGAGCAAATATTGGCGAAATAAAACTAAAAATATCGAATCGCACGCAACGGACCTGGCTGATATTGACCTGCTCTGATAAAAACTAAACCTAGAATCAAACTGCAGTGCCACCTACCGCGTTCAATTAGGAATTTAAACAATTCTTCAACCCAACTGAGCATAAAAAAAAATAGATCAAAATCTGTCCAGCTTAGGAGGAGTTCAGTCACATACAGAAGAATTATAGGTATATATAAGGATAAAAAAAATATATTTACGAAATCGAGATATTTCGTCAACAAAAACTGAATAAAGAATATCATTGCAATGGAAAGATTTATTGCGAAGTAATTTTGCTCGCTGCTTAGCTCGCGTTAATGTAAAATTGACTTATCCCTTGGGAACACTACTTTTTTCCAAACAACGTGTATACAAAATTTTTTGATGATCGGTTGAGTGGATAAGGGCGGGTAAGCATAAGAAACAAACAAACTTACCTTCGCGTTTATAATAATAGTTAGGATTAGGATTTAGTACTTACGTTTAGTTTTTCAACTACTTTAATAAACTTTAAAATTAGCGTTAATTATATAAGTGTGTGCACTTTACAATTGAAGGAAAACATAACAATTATAAGCCTCGACTGTTTATCTACTTTCCTATTAAAAGTTACCGTCGATGTTAGTTACTTGGCACTTCCGCTTGGAATTGTTTCGCCGCTGTCTAATTTATATACTTTCCTATTAGTATGTACCTACCTATTTCCATCAGCACGTACAACCACCGTATTAAAAACAGTTTGTCAATTTTATTTATAACATGGTAACACATTGTTTAACAATATGCAATAATTTAACAATACAATGAATATTGAACACACTGAAGAGGTGTTAGAGGTCCTGCGCCTTTTTTGTAATCTGTATTGTATTAACAATAAGTTTATTTCAAAATATCATTTCATTAGTATTCCTTTCGTCGGAAGTGAATAATATTTTTATTTATAACCATATCGGGTTGCTAATTCGAATTAATATCATGAAATCGATACATCCACGGTTTTCCCGGAATATTATAACGAGGCAGTTTTCAAACGAAGAGTGCTTCTATATATATCGAGCTAACATGCAACAACGTCGACCTCAACGTTATATCATAAAATACACTTTAGAATCATTTAAAATGCACGAACACTTAAATATTTGACGATGGAAGTTATTTTCTACACGTTTAGGTATTTTTTAGCACGACGAGATTACTATATCTAACAGTATACATGGTGCAGTAAAAAACAGCGTCTAACATCATCAAACCTACACATCGATCTTGAGTCGCCGCTGCCATGCTACCATGCATGCCTTTCGCAAGTGGATCTAATAAACTAGCCCAGTGTTTTTCATCATATGTATCGCAAGCTTCTGTGAGATCGCAAAGACTCTACAAAGGAGTCGGGAAGCCTAAGGAATAAAAAAGAAAAAAAAAAGAAAAATCTCCAAAGTATTTTTTGTTAAGAAAATGTCATTCATTAGTAGGTACATAAATATAAATCAACAAGAATAAAAAAAAACTTATGAGTCACATTATACGTATAAAAACGTTTAATATTTAAAGGAGGTTCTTGGTGCAAATATATTAACCTCCTTACAGGAAAAAAGTTGAATTTCGCAAATCGCTCAGTGGGTATCGTAATTGTTTGTACCCGTAGGAAATACTTTAAACCATAAGAATATTTCGCCAGGAAATGAAATAATCGAACTTCAAAATTTTATTGCATACTTTCAATTTTTTAGGTTTTTAATTTTGATTAACCTTTTAAACAGATATCGATCGTACCCGTAGGAAACACTTTGAATTTCGAAAATATCTCAAAAGAGAGACAATCAAAACATTTGAAGGTTTTCGGGCAAAGAGCTGACTTTCATTAGTACCTAACATTTTGCCAGTAAAATCTCATTCGGTCCACTTCAGTCGTTTCGGAAATTAGCCCGAAAAGATAAGAATGCTTTAATTTGTTTATATGTATAATAGTACACTTTATAAGCAGTTTAATAGTTATTGAAAATATACCCTATGATATAAGTATCTAGGTAATTGTATAACATATTTAGTAACTGTTCGTCAAGTGACTTTAGTATGCACTACAATACTAAAGCCCTGACATTAATTAAAGCATTCCATGGCTCGATGATCTCACACTCCTTGAGGTGATTCAGCCGTTGTCCGTAAACGTACGTAGGTTTCGTGAATCGTTTATTAATCGAGTTAATTTGAAATTTGTCAACCTCGGTTAAATAATTTCATGCCACCGGTGACGTGTAGAAACTACCAGTAACTAAAGAATGTACTTCATCTAAAAGTATAGTTATTAAAGGATCGTTTCTTTTACATGTTTTTATTTAGCGGATTTTTAAATCTAAGATCTATATCTTAACCTGCATTGGCATTTCGTAATATCTGTGTTTTTTTTTATTTTTATATTATAGGAAGCAAACGAACATGTGGGTCACCTCATGTTAAGTGATAACCACCGTCCATAGACGCTTGCAACACCAGGGAAGTCGCAAGTGCGTTGCCAGCCTGTGTTTGGGGGTGACCGGAATGGCGGATGGGGAGGGGGAGAACGGGGAAGGGGAGAGGAGGTGGGTATCCGGCGCTCTCACTGACCAAACGAAACGCAACAATGCAAGCACTGTTACTTCACGTCGGTTTTCTGTGAGAGGGTGGTACTACCCCGGGCGTGCCAACCCATTCATGCTGAAACCGGCTTCAGTGTGGCTCTACCACCTACAGAGGGTGGCTCTACCACCTACAAATTTAACTATTATGTTGACTTCAATACAATAAGCTTGGATTAATTACTGGAAATCCAGTTAATGATCGTTGTTTGATTTCAGTGCCAACTCGCGGAAGCACGGGACGTGAAATTCACACAAACCTTATCAGAGCCCTTGACTATCGGATCACATATTGTGTGCACGGGGACACCGACCAGCGACTTGCCATGGTAATCTTATTTACTTAGATTACCTAAGCAAATATTTATTCTATAGCGCTCGTAAACTTGACTGATACCCTATCGCATTGCTATGCCTGTTAATATATCAACATATATATCACTATACACGTTAAAGGAATATATATAAAATCCGCCGAAAACTTACCTAAAAAAAAGTAGTAAGTACATCAATTGATTGTCAATTGTTTTCATACCGGAGTCTTCACCACATTAAAAAATGTTAAATACATGGAAGGAAGGAAGTCGGAAGGTTCCGCGCATTCAAGATGTTTTAAATATATAGAAGACAAATACAAGTGTAGAAAATTGTACAGTGTAACCTTTTTATTGCTGATTAAATGAATGTTATCAGTAAGGTTTGAAATTTTTGAAATTTTTATTATTTGCTCTAGTTTCAATAGCATAAAGTTATGATTTATAAATTGCGTTTCAATAAACCTAAACAATATCAGTATATGATATTTCGCAGAAAAATCTTCTACAACTTATATTATAGCAAACCAACCAAGAAGTTATTTTACGTAACAACATTTAAATCTTTAGGAATTAAAGTAAGTGTTTAAGTATTTTCAGTATAGATGGTACTTATTTAAAAACTGTGTCAAACTGTGTAAGCCGATAAAATACGTTCGTAGCTGTGCAGATAATACGAGTGTTCAAGGACACACGTTTTCACGGTGTTAAGACGTTTACTAGAATTCGCGTGGTACCTAATTACCATCTTTAGCAACGTCGTCAACTACAACCAGATATATGACTTAATAAAAAAGGCAGACTTACTTCCAGGTTTTCATTGAATATTGGAAGCGGAGACGTGGATTCTGGCCGTGCAGATATTGCCATACATTTCAACGTACGCCTACCGCAGTGTTATGTCGTTAGGAACACGCGAAGACACGGAAAATGGGGTCCCGAAGAAACTACCGCATATAGGTGACATTTTAAAAGTAAATCTTATTCAATTAGCCATTCAATACGTTTTAATAATTTATATATTTATTATTTACAAAGAAATCAATATTGAATTATCTTCATAATTAAATATACTAAATTTTAATTCGTTTACAAAAGATATAGTTATAGAAATATAACGCTTTTTTTTCCATCCTTCCCTTTATAACCGTGATGGCAGGTAGATAAATATAGCACCGTCTATATACAAAGCCATAATGATATCTTAACTCGAAAGCCGTATAATAAATTTATTTAAATTAGACAAATACAAAAAGCGCAGTAAATGCAAGAGTAATATATTAAAATAATAAAAAATGATAACAAATAAAGCTAATATGTCAAAATATACCTAAAAAAAAACAAATTTTCAACAACAATACAAATGCGTATCACCAACGAATTCAAAAATACAAACAAAGTTTTTATTGTGTTGATATTTCTGCCTTTAATTACTTCATTTAGCTGTGATTTACTTTTAATTCATACAGTTTAAATATATAAAATTATATAAAAAACTATTTGTCCAGTTTTATAGGAGCGATGTTTTTTTCCTTTTTACAGACTGTTTCCTTTTAAAATCGGTCAGCCATTCACATTAGAAGTGTTAGTTGACGAGAAGGAAACGTTTTGGGCAGTCGACGGGGAACACTATTGCAACTATTTACATAGGAACCCGAGTCCTTTCATTGCATCTTGGGTACAAATTACTGGTGTAAGGGACGCGACATTGAATGTACAGACCACTAATATCTACCCGACTTTCTCACCGTCTATTTATGAGGTAATTAATTAAATCTGTGTAAATCAAATACAATTATTAATTATGTGTATGTAAACTTCAAAGAACGGCTGCACTTATTTGGTTAATTCTTTTTTTTTTCTATTTGTAATTATCAGGATAAGGTTTATATGAAATAAAATGTTTGAAAAATGAAAGATTTGAGTTTAAAAAAACTACATATAAAAATGTGAGTGACAGATCTTAAAAAACATTTGGTTTTATTTACTTCATAAGTAAACCCGTTTTTTTTTTCGAATTGACTACGCTATTGATCTAGCTAGGTCTTAACAACTTCACCGGACTACTAAGGCACTCAACCGATTTTATTTGACAACTAGGGTGACACTTAACTCAAGGGTGCACGGCACACCTCGACTTGACTGCAATTCGCGACCTATCTGAGCTTACCTAAGCTAACTATTCATACATGTATGAGTTGTTGAAACCTATATATGTGTACCAAGCATACATACCTCAACAACTCTTATATATATTTCGTATCGGATAAATTACTAAACCCGTGCGAATCCCGAGTGGGTAGCTACTGTATTAACCCTTAAATGCATGATTTCCTAATTTTTACCCAAAAAAAATTATGTGGAGTTTTATACAGGTTATTAAAAAAAATAGAAAACATGGTTTTTAGGTAGTAGTATTAATTTTTTTCCATATTTCCAAAGTATGCAGTACCACCATGCCGTACAAACCATGCAGTACAACAAGTGCCTTAAGAGTAAGCAATACTTTTTATTTATAGGTTAAGGATAATTTTAAATTTTAGTTTTTTTTTCAAACTGACTATGCTATTGACCTAGCAAGGTCTTAACAGCTTCACCGGACTATAATTTTTGAGACATTATGGCGCATTTAAGGGTTAATAAACGTATCTATCTGTAATTATTTCCCAATTCTGTATATATTGTGTATAATTGTATAATGTATAATTGTACACGAATTCACTCGCATTATATTACAGGTGCCATTACGAACGAGTATAGACAATCCCCCAGAAGGCGAGGAACCTAATTGGAGGCCGAACGTGATAGCGACAATAAAGAATGGGATACCTGAAGGACATCAGTTAATTGTAATTGGACGGTACGATCCTTTTTTATGGGCATTCACGGGGAACTATTTATAGGTGCCTTCAATGGTTCATCAGTTCATTCAAACACAAACTTATTCGTGTCAATCAATACTTCGACCTTTAGGGTGATATACGGTGACGCGCGCACTACAGTTATACATTGGTACAAATGCACAGACATATTGGACTTGTTTTTACGGGAAATGTTCAGACATCGTAACATAGTAGTTAAAACTTCATTGAATTTATAAAAATTCAGTCGTAATCGGCAAAACATTAATTAAAATTTCTAATTAATTTTCAATATTATTAGTGATTTTTTTATCTTCAGTTACTGTTGTTAACGAGTTTAAACCATTAGTAGCCAATTTTTGACATTAATCCTGGTTATCAACTTTATTATGAACTAGTTTTTGCTCGCGGCTTCGCTCGCGTTCGTGAAGATTTAATCTATTCCTCAAGAATAGTACTTGTAATACCTTTTGTGCAATCTCCTCTTCTATGTCTATTATAATGTATATCCAAAATTGTATGATGATCGATTGAAGAGTTAAGGCATGAAAGCTTGAGAAACAAACTTAGTTTCGCGTTTATAATATTAGTTAAGACTAGCGGATGCCCGTGGGTTGGTTCTAGTAAGAATTGTTTAACTATAATTTATTTATTTATTCCAGTTCATCATTAAGCTTGACGCCATAACGCCAAAGCCATAACGCACTTTTTTTATTTAATATCTTGGAGTAGCTTAATTAAATGTACAATATGAAAATTCATTTTTTCTATAATTCTACTAGATATCTCGCAATAAAATTACTATACAGATGTTTTATTGCAATCTCTCATTTCAGATCTTTTAAAGTTTGGCCGAACTTTCTAAAGGTTGCCCATAACTGACATATTATATGATAACCTACTTTTCTTTAAATCATTTTAAAAAATGCACATTACATCACTTTGATCTACTTTAGCCACTCATAACTTATAAGGTTTAGTCAGCGTTAGTAAAGAATCCACACGAATAATGTTTTTACGGCTACTGCAATATCCTCAGGAGTTTATAGTCTAGCCATTTATAGTAAATTCAAAGTCACCATTGCATAAATAAATATAAAGTACTGCAAGATGATTTTTTTTACATACATCACAAATTATGGCGGATGAAAAACCAGGGAATCGCTCCTAAAATGTATGGAATATGTGGCGTGGCACAAATCTCAAACAAAAAGAAACAAATAAAAGAGTAGTAAGTCGTAGTAGTAAAATATGAAGATCATAAACAAATCTAAATGGAATAGACAAAATTTGTAGAAAAGAAGGTGAAATAAATGGCCATACTGAAAACAGTAAATAAAGTCTCGGATAATGTCCAGGGGCGAAACGAGGACCTAAAATTAAAATAAAGTGTGTGTGTGTGTACTTATGTACACGCGTTAGAAGTTATAGGTACTTCTTTGGCGTAACAAGATAAAAATCTATTATTAATTTATTTATAAACTTATTACACATTAAATAAAAATGTGAATTTGTTGATAACTTTTCTTGAAAAACTAAAATGTTAACTATAGCTTAATTCAGGGTGTCGGTTTTACGTGACGGTGTGCACGCGTGTCGTAAAAATTTACACTTATCAGTTTTCCCCAACGCGCCAAAAGAAGTATAACTTCAAAAGATGCAAAAATTGTACATGTACATTTTTAATAATTCCTATTTCAGACTTCGACCACTGCTACACTCATTCTCAATAGATCTTATGGATGTGGGTCGAGAATGGCCGCGGCCAAATGTACACGTGCACGTGAACGTACGCGCGTACGTCGAGTCACAGCGCGAACGTCAGCTGGTCATACTTAACACATTCTTCGGCGAGTGGGGGTTAGAGAGAAGACAACGGACTGCTAAACTCATTCCCGGCACAAATGTTCGTTATTTCTAATACTACGTTAATTATTAAAATTGACTTTTGAAGTGAAAGTTTTTATAGGAGCGCCTTGAAATTCTGATCCGCAATCTTTATCTGTGGTGGGGGTAAACACTGTGTCGGG